>CAAKHD010008403.1:115729-121109 GCA_901007705.1 Fistularia tabacaria
ACCTTGATGGAGGTGAAGAAAGACCACTCCAAAGATCACGGCTGTGAGATGTGAAAAAAAAAACAACTTGGCGGGTCGCGGCTTTGGATATTTGGATTCCTTGATGTTCTGAACGCCAGATAATTAGAAACTCCCAAAATGTACAAAATGCGCCAGCACGGTTTGCTGTACATGTACATTTACGGTATGTGAAAGTGGGAAATCCACAAAATCATTTTTGATATCGGGTTACCTGAGTGTCTTGTAATTCTAAAGACACAATAAGCCAATCTGAAGAGATAAAACTTCCTATATTGTATTTCTGGTCTCAACAGGGTAGCGTGTCACCAGAACAATTGGGCGTCTCTTCCTGTTTAAAAAACAAAGAAACTCCTCCTTGGCACGAGTTGCATATGCATCCAACGATTCAGCGGCTCATTTATGTTCCGAATCTAACCTTTCGATTGTGAACGAAAGAATAGGTGCGTTCAGCATGGCGATACCTCCTATGTTATGACCTTGGATGCTGAACGGCACGGACACTGTGGACATTGTGAGATAAGTACCTACTGACACGCACACTACTGGCGTATTGGATTGTATTGTGGAAAGGGAGGTCAGAGAGCGTGTTTCAACTGGAGGGGGACGACACTGGCCGGCCTCCCGGGCAAAGGGCAGCGTGCTGGAAAGGAAGCTCCAGTTGATTGTCAAACTTTTGATAGGGGGGAAATAATACAGATTCCGCGCTGGTTTAGAAGTGCGGCGCTGCTCCTTGTTCCGATGGGGCCTCCGCAGAGATTGTACGGGTATGGTCATCCGGTCAACATCTGTTTTTGAGACCTACAGAAGGTGTACTGCCGCGACTTTCGGAGTTTTTCCTGTGGGGAGTGTTGTGGTGACTAAATTTTTGGCACCAAATCAAATAGGTTCCCTGTTGGTTTTGGACTCTGTCAAGGCTGCCTCATGTCACCAATTCTGTTTTTTTTCGGTCTTCACGGACCGGTTCTTGATATGCTGCCGGTTGGAGGAGATTGTCCGGTACGTTTTTTTGTTGGAGTTGTCACACCGTGGCCTCCGGTAGGCTTTGGGGGCCAAGATGTAGAGGTAGTCGCGGACGCAATGCAATTATAGAGAGAATTAGCTGAAATGATTTTCTGGAGCGCGGGCCATTGGTTTGAACCTTCGAGATTTGTTGAATAGCAAAGCTGCTGCTCGTGTTTACAGTGCCTTGAATACATCCGACTCATAGGAGTGTGTGCGTCAACCTTCTCGCTCACTGTTGGGACGTGTTGCCATGAACACGGTGATCGGCCTTTCCACCTCACGGCGAGAAGGTCTGATGCCGAAAAGGGGGGGTCTTTCCGTGTGTAGTTTGCGTGTTCTCCCCATGTCTTACCATCCAAGGACGTGCAGTAGGTTTATCGGAGCCCCTAAATTGCCCTGATGTGAGAATGAGTTGGCCAATGACTGAGTGAACGGCTGTATGTCTACATTTGTGGCCCCATGATAGATTGGCGACTGGTCCAGGGTGAACCCCGGTTCTCGCCCAATGGCAGCCGGGGCGGGCTCCGGCATCCCCTGAGTGCAGGATTAGCGGTATGGATAATGAACGAATGAAAGAGTTGCAATGAAATGTTTCGCATTTGAAATAGTTGCAGAATCGCGAGATATTCGCTTTTTGGTCAGCGAGCTTATGAAAATCCAGGCTTGTTTCAAGCTTTGTTTTTGTTTTGTTTTTTCAAGATGACATCATAATTGGCAAACGGGTATTTCACAGTGTTCACATTTAAATTATTGATAGAAATTTGATCAGAGAAGCAGTAAATGAGGGATCTTCTTCCTCCACTACTGGATCATAGACTTCCAGCGAAGCTCGTCTGGTCTGAATATCAACATCGAGATGTAACGCTGAACCTTCAGCAGGCAAAGACTTCTCTCCCCTTCCAATATCCCAGTGATCTGTTCTGGTAATTTGCTGTATTAACTGGTGAATTGTACGAATACAAACATGAGTACACACACACACACACACACACAGACACACACGTACACACAAGCATACAGACACACACACACACACACACACACACACGCACATTCTCAGCCGGTCCTGTTTAAGTGTTCCCCAGACAGTATGTTATCCTCAGACAGGACAGTGCTTCCTCTTCTAGTAGTCAGGTCTTGTCTGAAGGATCAGTCTGGCGAGGTCATCCAGACAGAGAGGGAAAGAGGATCTCTCTCCTTTATGACGCTCCTGAGCCTGGTCAAAAGTGTTGTTCTTTCTCAGTTCCGCCCAAAAACTGATGTTACTAGCAAATGTTGTTGACATCTTTTTCAGATTGCGTCTGTGCTCCGGTTTCCTTCACTTTGCCCTGTTTCAGTCTCTCCCTTCATTCAACTCCCGCTCAGTTCAACTTTTGCTTTTTTTGTTGAAGGTTTATATCCTTGTTTGTTGATTTAAGACATTATTTTTTTTTTCAAATCTGGCGTGATTTCCAGTGCAATTTCCCTCTCTCTCTCTCTCTCTCTCTCTCTCTCTCGCGCGCGCTTTTTATGCCTGCGCAGTTTTGCCTGCTCGTCTCTGTCTCCCCTCGTTATTCCTCCGCCTCGCTGGTGTTTTTCTGAAAAATAACAAGGTCTGGGTCTGTGCGTGTGCATGTGTTTTGCGCTGGCTGCACGGGCTGGATGGGCTGGCTGCACTGGGCTGGCTTCTTGTGTGGTCTCCCGGCAAACTTTATGATTTATTCAGCTAAAGGCAGAGGAGCACGACCCCCAGTGACCACAGAGGGAGAGCTGCACGTGGGTTTAATGATTTCACCACAAAAATGTCTGCTATGGCTGGGCCTGCATGGAACTCAGAGCCCCCCCACTGTCTGAATGGTGGTGGTGGTAGTGGCGGCGGTGGGGGGTTGAAAAGAGAGCTCGGCTGACCGGCCTGAGTCAATACAAACTCTTACCACTACACATCTACTTGGAAGGATTACGAGGGAATAAGGAGGCAGACAGAAAGCCGTATCCGATTGGCGTGTTGCAAACGTTTCAAACCCCATCTTTCAACGGACGCTCGGCGATTCCCATATGCGCATTGCTATTCTTTATCATGCATCTCGCTATCCTCCTCCATCTCAGCCCCTTGTGTGTGTCCCGTTGCCAGTGGGAGATTTCGGGGGCATTATTGAAATGTGGACACTGAGGATGATGTAACCCAGCTTTCAAGAACAGGGAGAGGGATAGAAATAATAGAGGGGGATGGCGGGAGGGTGGGGAGGGTGTAGGGGGTGGGGGGGCAAGGTTAGGGGGGTTTGGCAAATTTTTATCTGCTGGTATCCAGGTCTGCTGGCTCAAGAGAGTGACTGCTGAGGGCTTGGATCTGGACGCTATGCTCGATGCTGCTTCGCTCTCTGTCTTTTTGGCCGCGACGCCACAGAATAAGGTGATGTCATTCGCAGGGATTTGTGAAAAATTCTTGATAAAGAGACAAAATCGCGGAGCGCGGCCAAATATATTGTCTCAGTCTGAGCGGGTGAGACCCGTTCCCGTTTTGATTTAGAGTAGTTTAGATCATGGAGATCATTTTGAATATTCAAAATGAAAGAAAATACAAAGGATTAAAAACATATGCAATGAAAGATGAGCTAAGCTACCATCCTGCCATTCCTGAAGCTGTGATTTTACAGTGCATCTCCTGACAGATGCATTTCACTTTGGCCTTGGAATTAACTAATTCTATTACACCATCAACCAAAGACTGTTTATAAGATTAATGGCCCGGCCTCTGACAATCTTAAAACAGCTATCAAATGAAGTCCGTTTCTGTGGCCGCCCCGGTTTCTCAATGAGCTGTTGACCTAGAAATCAATAAAATCATTGCTGGTTTAAAAAAATATGCTTTTTATTCACAGGGGGGAACTAATTGATTCATTCATCTTATGACACTAGTGAGTTTTAGATCAGTAAGAACATCAAATCAATAATTTTTTCTTGTCCACTCAGGGCAGCGAGACATATGAAATGCTAGAATTCGAGAAAGAAAAACATTTAGAAAGCAACGTTCATTCGATCATTATCAATGCCTGCACTCAGGAGGCGCTGGAGCCTGTCACTGTCATTGGGCGAGAGGTTGGGTTCACCCTGGACTGGGCGCCAGTCGGTCAAGGGGTCACATATAGATCCATACATCCGCTAAGTCTAGCATTCACAAGTCCTATCGAGACTTTCAAGCGTTCACTCGCGCGGTGATTTTAAGGGTCTTCAGTGAACCTCATGCATGATTTTGGAACGCGGCAGGAAACCAGGGAGTCTTGAGGAAACCCACGTAGACAAGGGGGAGAAGACCACGGATCTTCTTGCCGTCATGCGGACTGTGCCACCGAGAAAGCAACAACACATCGGAAAACAGTATGACTGGGATGTTTCTGATAATGCATTTGACTAAATCCGATCTGCTATTGAGGACGTTTGATGGCCTGATGGCCATTCATGAGCTTTAAGCGTTGGATGTTTGTCACCTTTTCTTTTTCACAGCCGACAATTTTAGCCAAATCCCATTTTATTTTGCTTTTACTTAAAGTTCTATTTGAAATTTGATCAAGATATTGGGATTCAACAAACATTTCGCCTTTAATCGGTTACACCTGAAATTACTTTTTGTTTGAGTATAAATATCGATGTCACCGTTTTCGAATTCAGACGGATACAGGCTGGATCTTTCCCCGTTGCCAGAGTGAACGCGTAACCGGCTGCGGTGGTAGTCTCATACTTAATTGACCCTGTCGTCTGGGCAGGGACCAAACCTTACTCTGTTGTTTAAATCAGTTGCATGCAGCTATAAAAGAGCAGGGCCGATGACAGTAGAATTTATTGACTGTAAAACCAAACAATTACATTTAAGAGGTTGAAAAACGTGGAAGCCAAGTGACGCCGCAGAGTCAGCTGATAATTCAAAGTGATACACGACGCGCTTAGGTCATCCGAGTCGGCGTTTAAGTAATCGTGACGGAGGAGCTCATTGACGTGTCGCGCATCTACCGACGGTAGCAGACCGGGGGAATGATATCGCTGACATCAGGGCAGATTTCGGTTTGTCTGAGGATGAGGCTGTATTAAAACGCTCTCATTACGAGATCCTTCCACAACCCCAGAAGGGAATTACACAACGGTCACATATTAGTGGGTGTGACACAGCCTTCTTCGTCAACCCCGGCCCTCACAGTGAGTAATGAGTCCACCCAGCAGAACCTCAGCCCACGCCCAGGGCCTGAGGACGAAATACATGCTCACCATGTCTGGTATGACATCCCCCCCCCCCCCCCCCCCCCCCCCCCCCCCCCCCCCCCCCCCCCCGCCCCCACCACCCAATACCAACCCCCCCCCCCCCCCCTTCTCCCCTCCCCCCCCCCCC
>CAAKHD010008406.1:0-11829 GCA_901007705.1 Fistularia tabacaria
GGCTGCGCCGTCGGCGCCCCCCCCGGCGGGGGGGGGGGGGGGGGCGGCGGGGGGGGGGGGGGGGGGGGGGGGGGGGGCGGGGGGGGGGGGGGGGGGGGGGGGGGGGGGGGCGGCCCGCGTCCACGGCGGCACTGCTGCAGTGGGTGGTTTGTATGTGGAAAATGTCACGCTGTGTGCAACCGCGCTTTTTTTTTTTGTGAATCACGACAGCTCAACATCCACCAACCGCGACCCGGCCCCCACACCTCCACCCCAAAAAAATAAAATAAATTGAAATTTAAAAAAACATCCTTTTTTCTGTTTCCTCCGGATATCCTTTGCGCCTTTTCTCTGCGCGTCGCCGCGGAGAATGCGCACCACACCCGCGGAGCCATGTCGACGGCCGAATCGATTCCCGGCTTCCCTTCCCTTCGTGCACAACACCCGAACAACAACAACAACAACAACAAAAAAAAAAAACCAAACAAATAAAAAATATATCATAATAATAATTATTATTCTAAGAATGAGGGCATAAACGCAAACAGCGACGGGAAATAAAGCAGGGTTGACGGGCGCCGGATCAGCTGGAGATGCGTTTGAGGGTTATCGATGGATGAAGGGAAATCGGGCTACTCACATAGCATCCGCATCTTTCTCGAAGCCTTCGAGTCTGTCCTGTAAAAATCCGGCGGGGTGGTAGTGGTGGTGCTGGTGGTGTGTGTGTGTGGGGGGCGGGGGGGGGGGTAGGAGATCCAAAATGGTCTTTTGGAGGAAGAAGAAGAAGAAGAGGAAGAGGAGGAGGATGAGGAGGAGGAGGAGGAAGAAGAAGAAGAGGAGGAGGAGGAGGAGGAGGAGGGGGAAGCCTTTACATTCTCGCCTGCTTGGGATCGGAGGCGATCCTTCCCCCCCTTCCACGAAGCCTAGACTGCAGGATTGTCGCCCCCCCACACACACACACACTCCACAACCCCCCTCCCCCACCCCCCACCCTCACCACGACCACCACCTCTCTCTCTCTCTCTCTCTTTCCGCTCTTCTCCAGGTGTCTAAATCACCGCCCGGGATGCTGGACGTGAACGCATCACCTAACAAACACGATCGGGTGATTGATAAATATATGTATTTCCTCTCGCGGTCCGGTTCCAGGCGGTGGACGAACGCAGACGCACCACCTGCACCCCTCTCTCTCTCTCTCTCTCTCTCTCTCTCTTTTACTCTCGCTCTCTCTCTCTCTCTCTCTCTCTCTCTCGCTCTCTCTCTTACTCTCTCTGACTCTCTCTATCTCTCTCTCCTCCAAAAAAAAAATGCAGGGCAGTGTGCAGCTCTGCGACATTTACCGACAGACAGAAAATGATCCCACTCCACCACCAGACATATGCATCCCCCCTTTTTTCCCCCCTCTCCCCCTCCATCACCTCCACCACCACCACCCGGACGGAAAATAAGGATACTCACTTTGAGGCGTGCGTTACAGAGAAGCCGGGTCGCCGCTGCAGGACTGCAGATGTGGAACGGGCTGAGGAGAAACTGCGGTTGTCGCCATATTGTTGCTGCTCTCTCTCGCTCTCTCTCTCTCTCTCTCTCTCTCTCTCTCTCTCTCTCTCTCCCCTTCCATCCCCTCCCTCCCTCAGCTTCCCTGCATAATTGATGACCCTCAGCAGAATGTGAGGGAGTGTCGGCCCGGTGTGTTTCATAAAAAAAATAAATAAATACAATTTTTTTTTTTTTTTGCAAAGGTCATCCAGCGCCCCCCACCTCCGCAGCCTCCGAACCCTCTGCTCCCCACCGGGGTGGATGTGATCAGGGGGGAATTACAACCGGAAGAGGGCAAAACACCGGCCAGGGTGGATCCGACGAAACGGCTTATTTATCGGCTGTCAGCAGCTTCCGGTGTGGGGGGGGGGGGGTGCACTGGCTCCTCTCTGAGGTGCAGAGTCATTAAATACAAGATGCCAAGAAACACACGTCATTCTGGATTAAAATACATATCTAAGTCACACGTGTGTTCCATTCCTGTTTTGCAAGTTTATTTATTTTATTTTTTTTGGAACATCTACCTCCCCTCCCTCCGCAATCATATCACAGAGAGACCGGAGGAGTCAGTCATCCCTCCAGTGGTTTGTATCTACAGACTCAAAACCTTCAGTTGCCCGTTGCCAAAGGGTTGCATCACCTGCAGACGTCAAGGTCAACGCAGGGAGACAGAACACGGAGAAAGGGGAAGCATGTTAAACTAATTATTGTAATAGTTAATTATTGGGTCAGGGGTCAATAGTACTCAACAGTTGGGATCCATGAAGTTTAGCCGCTGCGAAGGTGGAAGCTGTGATCTTGTGTGAGAGAAAGCTTTGGTAAAATCCATCCTTCCACCCCTCGAGCTTCGATGACACCAAGGGGAGTCACACCGTCGGATCGGCGGCGGTGAGCCGGCGAGTTTCGGACTTTAAACCCAAATAGCTTTGATCGGTATGTCGATGGACATTCTACGGGGTACGGAAAGGGCGGGGTTTTTGTGGAGAAGAGGTTTGCTGTGTTGACTGTGTTGAAAAGAAAAAAACACAAGCAGGGATTATTCACGCTGGAAGGTGTGTGTTAACGTTTTATTCAAAATAAAAAAGCTATAATTTTCTTAACAGAACAGCAGGGAAGGTTTTCTGATGTTGTTTTACAACCCAGTTCAAGGGGCTGCAACATCAAGTGGGGATGAACCAGAGTGTCAGCACTTGCACAAACACACACACACAAACACACACACACACACACACACACACACACACACACACACACACACACACCCGTGTTGGTGACACCCAATGTGGCCAATGACCAGACGGCTGTGGCTTGAAAGCAAATCCCTTCCTCCACCCATCCTTCTATCAGCCTTGATCCAATGAGGAATGACATTCATTCATTCTCTGTAGATTCAAATTGAAAGATTTCAATATCCAAGACATGCACAAAATGGGCATATGTACAAACTCTACAGTATTTTCATGAATAAGAGGAAAAGAAATAGAAAAAAAGATTTTAAACAATACTTTAATGCTAGTCATGTGTATCAGTTAGACACGACAAGCTTAAGGTAACACCATTTTAACAAACAATATATTAACTATACTCTATATATCTATACACATGATATACATAAATACAAAACATACATGCACGCTGCAAATACATATATGATATTCATTTTTATACATATAAACATGTTTTCTAAGAGGAATGAGTGTCATTTGGGCCGAGGGGCGCTGAGGAATTCCAGTTTCTGGTCGTACATGGTCGTACTGGTTCGTTGGCTTCCGTAGCTCCTGCCAGAGGTAAACAGGGACAACAATCCACATCGGGGGTTTATTGAGGTCCTCACAGATGTTGATGGCTCCAATGAACCTGCTGCACGTTTTTAGACTGTGAGAGGAAACCAGAGAGCCACACAGAAACAGGGGAGAACGTGCAAACTCCACGCAGATAAGACCTTATTTGCTGCGAGGCGGTGCCGTCCCAAAAGGTTTTAGGCACAGGCTAAATCAAACATTCCAACACAAACTTCCTCCCGATGTCTCAATGGAGACTCAGAAGAATCTTATAAAAGTAAGGAGACTCCAAATCCTTAGATATATAGATGATAAATCTAAAAGTAAAGCATGATGATATGATATTATAAGATTTATCGATAAGATTTATAAGATTATAATTTGACTATGTGTGAGCATGTATTTATATGTCGTCTTATGTGATATATAACTGGTGGGATTAGTGTGTAGAGTTGAAATTGCTGTTGTAACACTGCAATTTATGGCATTCTATTTATCTATGAAGTTCGATTTATCTATGAAGATCGAGCCAAATACCTGCCCTCTAAAAGGAGAGGACAGAGGGACAAGGGCATAGCAGGACAGACAGATGTAGAGCACCATCTCTTACTGTCCCAAGACTACTTCAAGAAAAAAAAAGGACATTTATTTGGTGTTTCAGTGCATTCGGACGTGACCAGATGTGAAAGAGCAGACAAATTCGCAAAAAAAAAAAGCGATGAAACGCAGAAACAGTGGAGCCCTTTCTTTCAACAAGCACTAACTGCGTAAGAGGCAGGACATGAGGACATAAGAGATGGACAAATTGTTTAATGGGATATTTGACAAAGAGAAGGTCAAAGCCTGATTTGCAGAAGACAGACTTCTAAGGAGGAAACTGTTATGTATCACAGCGGGAACATAATGACAGTTGTTCACAGCAAAATTGTGATGTTGAGCTATGACCCCAAACAGGGGAAGCACGCCGTCAATGATGTCATGGTGAACGGCGCTGTGCTGTCCATAAGAGCGGGGAAGGTTGTGGCGTTATTAAAGGAGCAAACACAAGTCTTTCTTGATGCACTTCACGTGGGACATGAACACGCCTTGATTTTGTCGGTGTTCAGAAAGAGTCGTCGGCATTCTTCGAGCAAACATGGCATTCAAGGCTCTGCTGCTGTTGATCGGTGCGCTTGGTTTGACAGCAACTAATGAATGTAAGTAAAGTCCAGATGAGCGCGTTGTGTTTTTTGTTACTTTTTGCTCGTAACATAACTGTAAACGTATTATGTATAACAGTTGTGCCACCATGGAAAACTACATTTTTTATATCCAAACATTTATCACATATCAAAGTGTCTTCTCCAACCCTTGTTTTTTTTTAAGTTACCGACCATAAATGTTGTAGCATGGAATGTTGAATTAGACCTGTGGAGAAAACTGGAAAGAAAAAGGGCCAAAAATAAAACAAAAAGATGACACTCAAAGAAGGGGAAACCATGATGTCACATAGAATATCGGCCAAATTGAGAGGGCAGATCTGTGATCACACCTGGAAGCAAACTTAAGAACCTCTCGGTGGAATGCTTGCTTTGAAAGGTAAAAAAGTTGCACGTACTGAAAGTAGCTGGCTGTGATGACACTGACCCAATAATCACGTTCATTCATTCTGTATTCCGGTTATGCTGGAGCCTATCCCAGCTTCACCGTGGACCGGTCACCAGTCGATCACAAGGCCACATACAGAGACATACAACCATTCACCCTCATTCACTTATCTGGGCAGTTTAGAGTCTCCAGTGACCTTACTGCATGTTTTTGGACTGTGGGAGGAAACGGGAGAACAAGGAGAGAACACCAAACCAAAACAGAGGCCCCTAGTCGGAATCGAGCCAGTGACCTGCTTGCTGTGGGGTGGAAGTGCTATCCATTGCTCCATCGTGTTAACACAATTTAACGCATACAAATCCGATGTTTTTCAAAATATGGACCAAACAAAATAAAACAAAAGAAGACAAGATATTCTTCAATTTTAGCTGATTTTAGCTGATCAGTGTTGTCTGTTTGGGTGAAGATTCATGATCAAAATAACTGAAAAAAATGTTTGAAAAAAGTCCAGTTGAGTCATTTCAAAATCAACATACTTTTCACCTTTTGATTTTTAGTCCACAGGCGTTTTACTGCCTGTAAGTCATTTGTCAAATACATTCAACTTTTTCCCCTGTGAGATTGCGGGTATCGACCCATGTACAGCCCCGGAACTCGGATAGTGGGGGGCAACGAGGGCAACTTGGGACAATATCCCTGGCAGATCAGCATCCAGTTGACTGGCAAGCATCTGTGTGGCGGCACCATCATCAGCCCCCTCTGGGTCATCACTGCGGTGCATTGCACACGCAAATACGCGTGAGTACCATTGAACTCTGCACCGAACTGTGACAGACTTGCAGTGCACGTCACTTTTCCCATGCAACTCACAGTTAAGAGACACAGAAAGGGAAACAATCACTTTTTACCGGGAATACAAACTGATACGAAGCCTTGGAGTTGGACATTACATAATCGACTCTGTCTTACGTGGACCCGAATGCCAGCTCCTTACATGTGAAATTTCAGAGTGCAAAGGATGACAAAGTAAGATAAGATGAGATAATACTTTATTGATCCCCAGTGGGGAAATTCGGGTTTTGCAGCAGCAACATTAGAGGAACCCCCCCCCCCCTAAAAAAACAGGAAAGATAAATACACACATATGACAATGCAAACACATATGCATATGCACATAAGTCACCATACATTCCAGACACGTATACATACATTTTTACACACATACCCATACCTACATAAATATATATATATACACAAACACAATATACACATACACATATATACGTACACATTTACACATAGATAGCACAAAATAACATGAGCAGAAATAAATAGATGTGTGGGTCTGAATTTACCGATAAAATACATACAAAACAGTTTCACACAAACACAACGGAAGTTTAGGTTTGAGCTGAAAGGTAGGATTTGCCATAAAAAGATGGTTAATATTACTGAAGCTATGAATAGTGCTAATCTATTCGAACTATTCTTCATTTCCCCTAAATTGCAGTGCTTACATACTGCGTTCATGTCACGCATTTTAATAATACGCACATCTCTTCTAGAATCAAGAATGATCCTTTCACGAGCTACGAGTTGTAAATGCTTTTAGGATCACGTGCTGTTATTGCAAATAAAATTTGATTCACTGTGATTTTTGTCCAGGTTTTTTACGGCAAAGTACTACAGCGTGGTGGCGGGAGTCACCAAGCATTCCTTCCGAGGACTTCACCACCAGTTACGCAAAGTCAAGCAAATAATCGAGCACGAGTCCTACACGCCGAAGCCAACTGAGCACGACATTGCACTGATGAAACTTGTGTCCCCCTTCAACTTCACGGACTACGTGCAACCCCTCTGCCTTCCTAAAAGTGTCGCGCATGAGAAAAATCTCCGCTTACAAAATTGTCTCATCAGCGGATTTGGAGCCACATATTTCGGAGGTTCGTAAAATTGCTCGCTAAATACTCAGAAATGTGAAAGGGGTAGTGATGACCGGTCGTAATGTGGTGTAACATTGGACGACCGAACCGCTGAGGAAAACGTTTCAGTACAGCGCCCGTTGCTATCGATGACCAGAAGTACACAAAAACTCCAGAAAAAAACTGTAGTGACGGCTCATCTGGGGCTGGGAAAAATCCAAATACTGGCCAAAATAGTGGTGTAATGTGTGGAATAACACATAGCTTGTGCCAGAAAGGATATATGATAATATACATATAATAAATGACTACATGCATACATAAATGTGATCCCCTACAGGTCAAGAATTCTTAAAAGGGAAAAGGAAAAGAAAAAAAATACTTTGGCTCTTTTCAGCCCTAATCGTGATCATACAGATCAATTGTTCGCTTGAGAATGTTACAAAAGGAAAAATGAAATGTTTAAAACATGGCAAAAGGATGAGGATAGACACTTTATTGCGAAAAGACATTGACGCCACTTTGGGCGCACTTTCAAAAGATAACTTTTCCTCCCAAACCTCAGTGAATTTGACCTATTTTTAAAATCTAGAAGAACAACCATAAAACCATAAGATTAATTCACACCCGCCCGTCATGATCCAAATGGACTCATAAATTGTTGCAATTTGCATGATCCTAGTGACGAGTAAGTCTCAATTTTAAAATTGTCATTGTAATTAAAGTGTGGCATCTTTCCTACAGGCAGAAGCATTGATCAATTGAAGGGAGGGGATGTGAGGCTGTTCGACCACAAAACATGTAACCAGCTCAGCTGGCACCGCTACAGGATCACTGATAACATGATTTGTGCTGGGGTTGAATCCGGAGCCACTGATACTTGTCAGGTGACGATTCTTGCACATGCTTACACTTTTCTGTGGGCCGTGGATGTCGTGCTCATGATGTGCCCGCTGTGTATGTTTCAGGGTGACAGCGGGGGTCCGCTGGCGTGCTACTCCGCGGTAGAAAGCCTCTATTATCTGGTAGGAGTGACAAGTTTTGGGGACGAGTGCGGAAGACCTCGCAAACCCGGCGTGTACGCTCGGACCAGCCGCTATGCAGACTGGCTGGTGGATAAGATGGCGCCAATTGTGGAGGAGGAAGAAGATGCGACCACAGAAATGATGATTGATTGGACAATTGATGCGGATAGATATGACATTAACTTTGGGTTTGAAACATCTGCTGCACACAAACTGGACACTGGACTTGCCCTCCTGTTTCTAAGCACTGCTGTGATGCACTTGTAATGCAACTGCTGTGTGTCCATGTTTTGCCTGAATTTAAAGTTGCCACCAGAATGTTGAGTCGGTGTCAAAAGGTAAAACCAATGGTGATATAATATTTTCACAATCACATTTTTGGTGTTGATTGACAGGTGCATTGTGCTGAGCATTGCTCCCATTCCTCTCATCTCTCACACCTTCAAGAAACATTTGACCTCCCCAAAAATGTCAGGATAGAGCCGAAATGACCAAGTGGACGAGGGGCTCGAAGCCTTTAAGTCTTTGCCGGGAAGCCTCAGCGAAACTGCACATCCGGGTCTCGATCGCCTGCAGGACCACCCAGTTTCACAGAGGAAAAAGGGAGTCACTCGGATCTCTAGACGAATGCGACTCCCAAGGATCCTGGTTTCTTTTGACAAATTCAGAGACTATCACATGCAGGCATTCCCCTCATTGGACAGGTCATGGTCTTGAAATAAGATGATGAAAAAAAGTTTCAGGGCGCATCCAACAAAAAGGGTGTGCTGTTTTTAAAATAAATTTGTAACCGTTCGACGGGAAATTGTTTAGCTTGGGACAACATCCAGCACATTGTTGTTTAAATGGATCTTATGTATACAAATGGACTCACGACTTCTGCAATGTAAAACTTATATTAGTGTGTATATCTTGATTGTGAATGTGATGTTTATTGAGGTTTGAAAATAGATGCCAGGATATATGTTGTTGAGTGAACGGAGGTTCCACCATGTCACCAGTCATGACCAAGTTTGAAGTTACGAGAAGAGAATGTTTAAGATAATTAACCACTTTTCTCCAAAGGCATAAAAAAAAAAAAAAAAAAAACATTACTGTAAATTAAATTGAAAAATAAAAATGCATAGAGCTCACTCATCTTTTTGAAATCCTGGGTTTGCGGGTTTACGATTGAGTAAGGAAGGGAAGGGGTGGAGCCGTAGGGTTCGCTGCATGTAGAAATTGGTCCTAAGGCCAGGCTCGAAATGAGATTTTTGGTTATCACGGGATACCCGTGTTTTGCATAAACCTGCCACACAAGTCACAAAATAAGTTATGTAAACTGAAAAATGACTGGAAACCGGTTAGATAGATATAAATTCATTTAGATATAGATAGTATTTGGCTTTTATATTAAAAGTATTCATTGAATCTTATTTCCATTTAAAAGAAGACTAAAACTAAACTGGGCAATTCCAATTAGATGTCCTACCACTCATTATTAAGAGTACTAGAACCTGAAATGTCCTACATTATGGAAAGAACCATTTTTCTTATATCTACCATGGCAGGTCCAAATGAAAGTACAGTTAATGAAGTAATTATTTAAAGGAAAGTTTTAAAAGTAGTTAAGAGGTCATGGTCAAAACATACTCAATGGTCGGTGCATCAGAGACAGTGCAGCATCTGAGTCAGGCTGCCGCCTGCTGGAGGGACAACAGAACGATGAAGGAGACAAGGAACCCTGACAAAGCATTTTTTATTTGATAGACACATCCAATGACAGTGTGAGTGTTTTTGTCAAGTAAGACATGTTACAAGTCCTCACATCACTGGCTTGTCCGGAGCATTTTTTTTTCTTTTTCTTTTTTCTGCAGCTCGGCGATGCATAGTGAACACACTTGTTGAGGTATACATTGTGGGCCCTTGAGGTTTTTTTTTTGTGTGAAAATCCTCATTTCATTACCTCATGTGCACATGTACATGTTGTGCTTACAATAAGTTTGATGGTTTAAAAATGAATGCCATTCCCCAAGAGAAGACATCTTGAAACAAAATGACAAATAGGCGCAGAGAAAACGGGGTGGAATCGCACTGCCCGTGTCAGGTTGCCCATTGGGAGATTTTTTTCAGTTAGATTTCAAGAGTTGATAAAAACGAGAGACAAGAAGCTATTTTAGGTCAGAGGTTAAAAGTCATCGCATTGGAAAAGGTTATTTTCACTGAAGGAGAATGTATCATGAAAATGACACTGATGGATCAATGTCTTATCGTCTTTCCCTTATTGAATAGCACCGATTTCTATTGAAAAGGCTTGACGGCCAACATGAAATTATAAAACTTTATTAAAATTTGTCATAGTGAAACAGCAACAATGAAATTGTCACAAAGAAGCTCAAATGCTTCACTTATTCAGGAGCGACTCGAACTTGCCCCAGATACTGGCTCGCATACATGTCAGTGTCTGACACTGAGTGGAACATGGTTTTTATAGACGTGTTGTTTTGTTGTTTATTGAGTTCTTTTTAAAAACTAAAACCAGCTTTGTTTATTTTTGTTTTCTTTCGAAAAATTGTGAAGTTTTACACAAAGATTAAATCAACAAAAGTTGGATGAAACCCACATAAAATATATTAAAATGCAAATTTGGATGGAAAGAATTATAATTAAAATACAGTGGAGGCGACATAAAAAAAATTCAAAAGCATAAATGCTTTCAATATCCTGTGATCATTTGTTGCACCAGAGGAGCCAAATATCACTAGACACACACACGCACGCATGCACGCAAACACCCGCACACAGCTCATACTGAATGATATTGGGAAAGTGCACATTGTTCCTGCCAAATCCACATGAAACCGGATCCTTTTTTGTTTCTCTTTTTGCAATGTGATACCCTTAAAATAACAATGCAGAGAAAGAAAAAAAATGTTATCAAGTATGAAATATCAGTCAAGTTTAACAACGACGTTCATTTCCATGTACACTTTTAACACCAGTAATACAGTATTAGACCTCGAAAATACAGTATACGATAACATACCCTCATTTACTACTTCCCATTTTTTGAAAAGTAGAACATAGTTTAAACACGAGTTGAACCGTTACTATGACTGTTGTTCCTTATTTGTTTTGTTTCTCCAGTGTTACAGACATTCAGAGAGAATTGGTTAAACTGGTGATAATGAAATGAGAATAACTGCAAACCTAAAACAAATGAGACGCCCTCATTCCTCTAAAAATATGTATCGCCGTATCGAGTTCTACACTGGCATTTGGAACATGGTCAAATAGATTTTTAACTTGATCTAACTGCTAGAAAAATAAAAATAGAAATATGAGCACTGGAGTTCCACAGGTTTCAATAAGGCAAAGTTCTGTCCTCATTCTTGATCTTGTCCTTAGAAAATTCAACAGTCCATAATCATAAATGTCTTGATGGTGCTATTTTGCGAAAAAGGCACAGACTTGCCTTCTAACGATCTACAACTACCTACAGTATTTGACAATGAGGCCAATACTAAATGAAAAATGTCTTCCTGTCGAGACGAGAAAGCAGATCGCAGCTTTTCAACTCAGCTGTCCGCCCAGGAGATGTTACAATCTTCCACACTTTTGTGCAGAGAACTTTAAAAAAAGCGAGAAAACGCCCTGCCGCAGATTGTGCAACGAGGACTAAAGCTCTGCAACAAGTACGGTCGGCATTGATTTCAAACTATCGCTCCTCCACTAGTTTTCAGGGTCAGAATGAACCACTTGCACTGCTGCCAAGCCACAGCTGGGCCTCTCATGTATAACCATGACAAGCCACAGCACAGAAGAGTCACACACATTGCAGTTATGAAGGTCTTTTAACAAAACATTTGGTTGTTCAGAATCAGGAGCACCTATTTTTAAAAAAATATGGATAACTCTTCAAAGCATCTGGACTGAGAAAAAAAAAAAAAAAAAAAAAAAAAAATCGGCCTTTTAAAAAGAAGATCTCTTTTTATTATTATCCAAAAAAAAAAAAAAAGT
>CAAKHD010008406.1:14738-38398 GCA_901007705.1 Fistularia tabacaria
AAAAAAAAAATCCAAAAAATAAAAGTCAAAAAACCCGACAAAAAAAAAAAAGAAGAAAATAAGGGATGTTTAAAAAGGAGGAAAAAAAAAAAAAAAAAAAAAAAAAAAAAGATAATTTTTTAAGAGCACATACGAACAAGAAAATAACTACCAACTATTAAATTAATAGTAATTGCTTTAGAAAAACAATTAACGGGCAAGAAATAAAACCAATGAAGAAGAGGAATAACAAAGTGGGTGAAGTCATTTAGAAAACTGAAATCAAACAGGAGCAACTCTTTAAAAATACAGGAACTTTTGTTGAACACAACTACATCAAGTTAACTTTTGCCGTATGTACAGGTGCATCTCAATGAATCATATTGTCAATGAAGAGAAGGTATTTCTTTCATTTATTTGAATTCTGATGATTGTGGCTTATAGCTAACGAAACCTGAAAATCCAGTGTCAGAAAATTTGCATATTACACGACATTAAAGAAAAAGGACTTTTTGTTGTTGACCTACTGAAAACTATTTCCATATCCTGTGCAGTATATGCACTCAATACTTGGCCGGGCCTCCAGTTGCATGAGTTACCGCATCCGTGGAATGGGGGTGATCAGCCTGTGCACTGCTGAGGTTTTATGGAAGCCCAGGTTGCTTTGATAGTGGCCTTCAGCTCACCTGCACTGTTGGGTCTGGTGTCTCCATAGGCTCTTCCTGGGTTTTAGGTCGGGCCAGTTTGCTGGCTAATCTATCACAATGATACCATGGTCATTAAACCATGTATTGGTACTTTCAGCACTGTGGGCATGTGCCAAGTTCTGCAGGAAATGAATTCAGCATCTCCGCGAAGCTTGTCAGCAGATGGAAACAAGGACCTCTAAAATTGAATTGGAACTGACTGGACCTCAAGCTGCTTGGGTTCTGTGCCTCCCCACTCTTCCTCCGAACTCTGAGACCTCGGTTTCCGAATGAAATGCAAATTTTACTCTCATGCGAAAAGAGGACTTTGGACCTCTGGAGAACAGTCGAGTCCTATTCTCCTTCGCCCAGGTAAGAGGCTTCTGATGTTGTCACTGGTTCAGGAGGGGCTTGGCACAAGGAGTGTAACAGTAGTAGCCCTATGTCCTGGATACATCTGTCTGAAACTGACTCCAGCCGCAGTCCACTCCTTTTCAATCTCCCCCAAATTCTTGGATAAGATTTGCTTTACAATCCTCTCAAGGCAACAATTATCCCTGCTGCTCAACCTTCCACTCAATTTTAATTTGCTTGGATACATCACTCAGTGTAAAGCCTGCTTCTTTAGCGATGACCTTTTGTGGCTTACCCTCTTTGTGGAGGGTGTCAGTGACTGTCAAGTCAGCAGTCTTCCCCATGATTATGAAGCTTTTTTAACAAAACTCAGAAGCCATTTAAAGGAAAAGAAAACATTCACAGGTATTTTGAGTTATTTAGCTAAAAACAGTGTGACAGCATGAGTCTGCGATATTGAGCCTTTTCACAATATTCTAATTGTCTTCTTCTCCTTTTGGCTACTCCCTTCAGGGCTCGCTACAGTGAATCAACCTCCTCCATCTAACCCAAATCTCTGCATTCTCTTCTCTCACACCAACTAACCTCATGTCCTCTTTCACTTCTCTGCATAAATCTTCTCTTCTCCCTCTGTACACAACCAAGCCATCTCAGCCCAGCCTCTCTGACCTGATCTCCAAAACATCCAACTTGCTGTCCCTCTGGAGGACTCATTTCCGATCCTATCCATCGACATCACTTCCTCATCCATGACAATATTCTAATTTTCTACGATACTTCATTTTGGTATTTCATTTTCTGTAAGCCATGATCGTCATCAAAATGGAAAGAAATAAATAAATGCTTGAAATACCTGTACTCTGTGCATAATAAAACAATGAAATATTTGAGTATCACTTTTTGAAAAGAATTATGGAAATAAATTCACTTTTCGATGATTCAACGTTACTGAGATGCACAAGTAACGGTAACCTTTCTCTGCTACTCATCAACCTGAGGACTCATCTTCAAATCTGGATTTCCAGACACCCGCGCAGCACTGTGTGGGGATATTGGGCAACATGTTCTGGTCCGGTAAATTAAGATATTCTTGCACCGGGAAGAATGCCATGAGACAGATGGGGACCGCATGGGGATTAGTGAGGAGGATGGTGGTAGAAAGAATGAGTGGAAGGAATCTAAGCTAAGTAGGCCAGAAGGTGTAAAAAAAATAGAAGAAGAATGAGATGATTCAGGAGGAGCAGATAGCATTTCACACTTCTCAGTACAACATCAGGAAAATGTCTAAGCATGGGGTGTAATTCTGGGTACAGACTCTAGTAATATCACTCATTGACGACTGAAACATTTTGTCTGCTTGTGGCGACAGTGGCAGTTCATCTGATCATCAACACACCCAAAACAGCACGTCTCTGAACTGGCTCCCCAGTTGATGTTACATCCATTTTGAAACCTTGACAGAACAGCACCTAAAAACTGCCTCCATATATCTGAATTCTCTTGTTCAGGTCATTTTTTCCTGGAACTTCAAGCGAAGACTAAGGACCTACCTCTTCTGTTAATACTGTATTATGATTGAGTGTACAACATGTGTGGCAATCATACAACCATACACATATGTATAAATTTGTGTGTGTATATGATGATAGTATTGAATGTCACCTTGTTTTAATAATGATTTCTCACCTCCAGTTGCATCTAGTAGCTCAGTCCTCTTAATGAAGCCCAGGTAGCCGGTTCTAGCCCACAGGGTGTGAGGCTCCCCAAAACTGAGTCTGGTGTTGAAGTGGTCTGCCTGCAAGCTCTCTTCCCCATAGATGGTGTAGTAGCCACTGGCACTGTGAGGGCTGGTAACCCAGATCTGTACAACCAGGAGAGGTTACTGAGCTACAGTTAAAATCAGAGATCATATGCAACAGAATCGAGAGGTCCATGACAGGAGTGAAGGTATTGAGAGATCAGGTTCTATGGATGTCTTGTGCTGTCGTACCTCCCCAAGATGGGAATCTCCCAATGGGCCTCTGGTCTCTGGGTTGACGATAATGACCCTCACCCCTGGGAGTATCTTAAAAGAGATAATAACAGTTGTAGTCCGTTTCAGAGAAAATGCCACCACTCCGATGACCTGGGTGGGACTGTGGCTTGTATGAGTATTACCATCGGGTGGGACTGTGGCTTGTATGAGTATTACCATCGTGTCTTCCTTGTCTATAATCAATACACTTACTGTGCCTGACTCCATGAGTGGGAGACTCTGTGGCGCTCCTCGTTCCACCAGCCTCACCCTGAGGTACATGGACAAAAGAGGGGCCTGTCATTAAAACTGTTGGACTGGAGACATGCAACATGTTTGCTGTGACCAGACTCCCTGTGTGACTGCTGTCAACTCCATTTACAGGTCCGAAGAGTCCCTGTACTTACCTGTCATGACGCAGAGACTTCATGTCTACATAGACGGTGGAAGGGTCTGGTCCAGCTGTCCCCTGGTGACACAACGCAAAAAGAGCCATCAGCCAACAGCTTTAACCATTTAGACTTATATTAAATTAGCAACGGAATATGTTCATTGAAGAATGAATAGGCGTCGGTGCACGTTACAGGTTCTCTGAAATAACAGATCATTAAAAGAGTAAAACTGATAAATGTGCACTGAATGGGCTTACTGAGACAATATAGTTAAGTTTTTGTAAAACCAACCTGTAGACAGATGGCCAGGTTGACCCTGGAACCGAAGGCGGTGCTGACGGCACGGGAGGAAAGACCCAGATCTTTGAAAAGCTTGGAGAAGGACTGCGTGAGCGCGAGTCTAGGGCGCTCCTCTGCGATCACCACACAGCTTCGCACACATGACAGATTTAGACCCCGTGCCTGCAGACATGCAAGGCAAAAGATCACTCTCGAGGCTCAGAATTTCAACAATTAAGTGTGAGCTGATCTCAACACAAATATGTTTCAATGGACATTTGAATCCAGAGCTGTTTGAAAAGAATAGACAGAGGTGAAGGTGAGAAGATAAATATGACTTTAAAAAACAATTTGTTTATGAAAATGATTATGAATATGTCAGAATACCTTTATAATGATAAATTACATTTTCTCCACTCTGATTTTTTTCTTCTTATCACACCATTGATATACATTACAAGGTTGATTAGTGGTCCTCCCTGTCGTCAGAATTTGTCTTAACAATGAATTATTTTTTTACGAAGAGCAATGACAGTGAAGAGAACAGTAGTGTCAGCAGTGTCGGTTAGCATTCAGACCTTCAGAAACTCCGTTTGGGTGCCAAGACCCTTGGTGCAAAGCTCCATTACGGAGTAGGAGCAAAAGGTGTCTCGGATCTTGTACTGGCTGAGTGTGCTCAGCCAGAGAGGCAGCGAGCTCTCCAGTTCCAGGGGAGGGATGAGGATGGACTGGTGACCTGAGTAAACACTGCGTCAAAAAATAAAATAAAAAATTGCTTCAGCAACACTGCCCCATTGGAAAGCATTTTACATGAAATATGACAGCTGTGTTTGTTTAAAACACCTGGAGAGGCACCACAGGACAAAGCCCAGGCCACAGTATGGATCAAGGCAGATTGCTATTTGGCGTGAGGAGTAGAGTTCACATTGTAGTTTAATGGAGCGGCACAGAGTACTGACAGCAGCATGAGACATCTAAAGAAAAATAGACATAAAATATTGGAAAATTGTTACTTCTTGCAAAAAAAAAACAGCATAATTGTAACAAATAAGGTACTGTATACAGAAATATTCAAAGTAGCAAGGATCGGGCATTGTGAAATAAAGTTTGGTACTGTCCCATAAGTTACTTATATTACATTACTTTTACCTATTTGTAACAAAATGAACCTTCAAAATGACACTACCGACCAAGTGCTTATTCAAAGAATTAATATTCAGCCAAGGTACAGTTACATTTTTTTACATTAATTACAGACATTATCATTGTGCGCTAAATGCAAAAGGAGCAAATATTTACCTTTACTCCAGTCAGCATGCCTGTGGTGGACACGCTAAAGTCCAGGTAAGCCAGCATTTCAGCTGTTGGGGGTTTATAGATATGTGGAGGTCGCTTTCTGGGAAGATCATCTGTGAGAAGGAGAAAACTATATTATTACAACATTTATTTTTATATTCTGGACAAAGCATGGTTGCCTGAATAATCAAATCGCAGAGCTATGATGCCCAAAAAGTTAGGACCATTTATGAAATGTAAAAAAAACAGAATCAATGATTTTTGAATTATTTACTTACCCTTATTTAATGACTACATACAATATAAATATGTTTCCATTCTGTACTTGATGCCTGTTTCAAAACTTGGCGCAGAGGTGACTTAACCACTATCTTAAATCATCTTTTCTTTCAACAACAAGTACTGTTATACGCATTCGGGAAGAGAAAAATAATTGATGACCTTTGAATGTAGCAAAAAAATAAAAAAAGAAATAAAAAAAGAAATAAAACATACTTGGGAACAGTATATTAGTATCAGTGTATTATAGATAACTGCTAACATGCCATCAGTTTCCCAATCAATGGCTCTTTTACTAACTAGGCTTGTTGAATAATTACATGCGTGCAATTTTAAAATTATTCAGTGTTTGCTGTCTTTCATACCCTTATTATATAAAAAGCAATAGTAACAGGGATTGAAAGATTCCTGAACATGCACAGGAACAGAGGTTAAAAAAGGTAGCTCTGTCTACATTAGATGAAGATTACAAAAAGTTAATATTTTCCACAGGGTCAAGGTTATAAAAAGAACTTTTAGACCAGATGTTGTATACGGTGTCTGGCAAAAAGTATAACAAGCTAAGCATTTCATTACAAATTTCCAATTCTGCCTTATTCTTCTAAGCTGTGGAAACAAAAAGGTCAAAACTCAGTCTAGCACCTGTATCGATGATAGTGGGCCATGTCTTGACATTGACACTGGCAGCAGCCTCCCTCGACCTGAGGATCCTCATGAGAGGTTGAGTGGTGAGGATACAGGCTGCTTTGCTCACCTGTAACACAAAGCAAACATATCAAGATGTTTCATGAAGGGCAAACTGCCATCCATTACAAGTAGAGAGTATTTGCCATTTGTGAGATGGATTTCTGTGGTTGTTAGATATCTGTTCATGGAATGGTTACTTTCCTTTTTAAGTTCACTTCAGTATTGACTATGTTGATTGATTAAGTTTCCACATCAAATGCATGGTTTTCCATGCTTTGATATTTTTGTGATTTTAGCATATCTTCATGCTTGGAAGCAATATAATCTCCACTAGCTAATGTTATGGTGCACAGTTCGATAATAAATAACTGATCTGTTTTGAAAGGGGGCTATATAACAAAATATGGCTCAGAAACACCAAAACCTATCTCAGTTGAATCTTAATGAATATGTTGATGTGGATTCCATGACTGTATTATACGCAAAATAATGCTTGTTACATTTTATCTAATGTACATGATTTTGCCTGTGACACTTCAGACATGCTTAATCTAAAAGGAGGCTCTATAGAAAACGAAGAGCTTTTTACTTGTATGTTGATTTTGACTCATGCTTCTGTACACTCACATCAATAATCATGCGGACGGTGGGGAGTGTAGCAGCCAGGTTCTGCGGGTGGGGCGGCCTCACTGTCACAGGGACGACCCCAGCATAGAGACAGCCATAGAAAGCAGCTATCAGGTCAACACCTGCCAAAAAAAAGAAAAATTCATTAACTTTTTCGGGTTCAATGATTATGTTTTCTTCCACATACTAGATTGAGCGACGAGGCAAATCTTATTTGTGTGTATGAGTTTTTATTGTTGATGCGTGTACCTGGGGGATATAGTAGCACCACATTGTCTCCTGTGTTGAGGCCTCCTCTCTCCAAGAGGGTAGCTGTAATTTTCTCAGCTCTCTTGTGTAGCTGAGCACAAGTGGCAGTACATACTGGCACCCCCTACGGTAAAAAAGCAGAATACTTAACTCTCACACCCAACAAAACCAAATCAGCACCATATCTACAGCCAAACAGGACATAATGTTTATATTCATGGTGAATTTATTCTCTACAAACAAGACTGAGGGGCTGTGGGAGTGTGCACGTATTTTACTTTTGCATTCAGCAGCACATAAAGGACATGGTCCGGGTCAGTCTGGGCTCTCCACTGCAATGCCTCAGACAAGAACTGGTGCTGAAAAGAGGCAGAAACAAAAGTGTTATCTCTCAAAACAATGACAAAAAAAAAAAATTTTTCCCCACTCAAAACAATGACAAAAACCTTTTTTTTCCCCACCGTAATTCAAAAATTTTACAATGAGGCATCATCGGCAAACGCCTACCCATTTAAAAATCACCAACATGTTAAAACACTGAAAAGTTGACCGTACAATATGTAATCAACGGCCAGAAATAGAACATCATCTTGGGAAAGGACAGATGCAATTCTAATTGACTCAATATGGACTGGGAAAACACAAAACAATTTAAGGACATCTGTTACAGTTTCGACCCCTCACTCAGAGACCATGCACACACAGGAAAACAGAAAATAGCCATACACAGAGATTTTTTTTTTCTTTGCCAAGTGCTAGGTCATGCTGGGACCATCTGCACCTGGCAGGGGGAAAATTGGAACCACTGTCAAAAACCAACAAGCAATTCAAATGCATGGGTCAAATAAACTTTGGGAAGCTTTGAAATTTTTTCCTAAAATAGAATTTCTATTAGTGGAGAATCAGTGCATTATCAAATTGACATTAAATTCATAAATCTGGATCAGTAGTGTCAATTATCTAAGTACGCTGATTAATAGAGGACAGTAAATCAAACCAAAAAGCTCCCAAGAAAGGAGCTGGGTAAACACACACAGACTATCATAAAAAACAACACAAAAAGGCTCTAAGAAAAAGTAGACATTGTTGACCTCATGGAAAAAAAAGCATATATATAAATTCCACATTGATGGCCATGATTAAGCCAAATGCCACAATTTGTGGGAGCCATCCTTAGTCAGACAGATTATCAGTGAATAGGGAGTCACATCATGCAGACTGGCTGTTCTGGTCGATCATCAAGCCATGCTACACATTGGAGCCTCACAGTGAACACAGCAAGCAGAGGTGCACACGAGTATGCTCCTATCTGAATTTCATTTCAGATTTTAGGGATTATATAATACGTAGTGGTCACATATCCCATTTACAGAAACATGTCTCTATAACCTCCCTTAGAGAGAAAGTTTGTTCTTGCATTTTCTTAAGGATCAGAAACATCTGTTTATCCTGAGGTTTATGGCAATTTATTGGTGAGCTTGAGGTGTAGCAAGGCTACTGTGCTGCTGAATCCTAAAAGATGATGACAATGGATGTCTGTGATGAGTTATTAATGGAGAACACATTTTTACTATATGAATATATTATACATTAGCTTAGTGTGTGGACCCCTGCAGGCTGAGGAGCCAGCCTGAATAGCCATCTCTGGGAATTTGACCAAGCTGGTGTAGGTGGCCTTAAGGGTATCACGGCTGCAAAAGCACATCTGACTGACAGAAGCAGCAGAAGCAAAGAGAAGTGGGGCCTGACTGGAGCCTTACCATCACAGTGGGCCACATACAGAGCTAAAGCCCAACCCAAATGAAATGAAGGCAGAACAAGAGATTTTTAGCAAAACATGTTATCACATCAATTTTTCCTCAGGGCACATTTACCACTGTGAACACAGTAAACATTGCTTATGAATTTATGGCATGGGGGAACTGGAACCTCTGTCAAAAGACTAACAACCTTTTCAAATATATGTCATGAATACTGTCTAGAAAATTGTGTGCTGTGTAGATTGACTAAGACCAGTAAAATGTTTGTTTAATGCAATAGGCATGGCACACAAAGTATGAATGTTTACTTGAAAAGGTCAACAGTGATATATTTTCCATGGTCTGTGTTGCAAACAATACCTTTCTGATCAGATCCTGGTCCTCCAACACACCCAGCTCCCTGCCTGTAGCCTGTGCTATCCGTTTGCCTGCCACCAAGTTGCCAACCAGCATGGAAGCTGGGCCAACATCCACTGAACAGATCAGAGACAATTAGGCTTCTGTACAGTCACATGCTGACAACATGAACAAAACCCATCTTAGAACAGACAGAATATACCTGGGAAAGAAAGCTACCAGGGTTTGAGTCGATAATAAATGAAACAAGATTAATTAATTGAAAAGTATGACATGTTTGCATTGCAGTATCAATATAAAGTGTAAGACATAAGGAGAGCTACCGGGCTGCTTCTGCCGGGGCTTGGGCATGTTGGTAACACAGGTGTGTGGGCACATGAGAATATTGCATGGGTGCAGATTTCCTTCCAGAAAGTTCTGCTTGGTTTCACAGATATGGATGCCTCCGAGGGGCGTCTTTGGGAGGGTGTTGGCTGGAACAAGGGCAAGGCAGTACAGGCCGACCTGGTGGATACTGTCAATGGCCTGTGTGTGTGAAAAGTATTCGTTACGACACGCTGTTTCTTGAATACACAATTAAAGCTTCATTTTGTATTGTTACTTGGAAATTAATCTCATTAATGTATGTGTCATTTAAACATAATTTTCTGACTGCATCTGTTTTTCAAACAGAAATACGATAAAGTAAGAGTTTGGAAACCCAACTTCAATCATAACAACACAAAGACATCTATTTGTGAGTGAAACTGGATACAAAATGTACCTGCAGGACTCGACTCATCCACTGGAAACTGTCTTCCTCGCTGGCATCAGGCCTTTGCTCTGCTACAATTACTATCCTCTCATCATAAAATACAGTCACTGAGAACACAGCAATCCTGGACAGACAACAACAGGAGTGAACACAATCAAACACAAGAGGATCCAGGGAGATATTTTTTGGACTTTTGTATAGACTCTGGAGTGACTAATGGTTGTATTTCAGGGATATATTGGACCTATTTATTTTAGTATTGCTTGTGTAAGTTTTGCTGATGGAAGTTCCTTCAGTGCCATGTAATAACAGATCAATCAAATAAAGACCATGAATCAGGTTACAGAGAGAGCGGCGCCTCACCTTCCCCTGTAAACTGTTTTGACAGGCTCCACTGCGAGTGCTGTGGCCACCAGGTCATCCGCATTGTGGCGTCGCCCACTCACCATGAGCAGCCCCTCAATCCTCCCCACCACAAACACCAGGCTACCCTGTAGAGGAGAATATTTCGACTCAGCACTGAAGGCAGGATTACTGCTTCAAAATTTAACAAGATGCCTTGTGTTAAATTAATAAATGTATGTGTGCCTTACTGGTCCAACAAATCCAAGCAGGCCAGTACGAGTGAATGGAATTTCTCCTATAGGTGCTCCAGCTTGGTTGACAGGGATTACCTTCAGAGAAAACGACAAACCTAAAATTAGAGTCAAATATGTATTGTTGTATCATACAACTGATTTTTTTTTCTTTCAAAGCCCAGTAACTCAGAGGACACAAAATTGACAAAATGTGTGGGACACTGACAGGTCAGTGCAAGCATTCAAATATATTATTTCACTGTAGATAAACGATTGACACGTTTCTGCCAATGTTTCTAAATATCTACACAGGAAACACAGCATGTAATAGCATTAACTACCATTTTGGAAACCAAAAAATACATACAAATAAAGCAAAATCGGTACATTATAGATCAAAAGTGCATTAAGACCTCAAATGTGTTTTTAGTGACACCAGGCAGCCCATAGTACATGGTGCCTCCCGCTCGGGAGTTGATCACAATCTCTCCTATTTCATCAGTCTTGCAAAGCTGAGGAGATCCGTCTGGTTTCACAATGCACATCAGAGCTGGAATACACACACAAAATGACATTTATATGAGGGACACTTGAAAAAGTATGTTGACAGAAGTTGTTGGAATGTACAGTCGAAGTGGCAGCTACACTTCTGCGGTGATAATTAGAGTCCACTATAGAGGCTAACCTCCAGGCATGATGTGGCCCACATCTTGAACAGTAAGTGCAGAATTTTTGTCCTCTGTGTTAACTCTGATAACCCCATGACTCAGCCCACCCATGGAAAGGATGGCCCTGGCTGGCAGAGGGGCTCCTCGTGCACCAGGCCTGCAGAGAGAGCAGAGCGAGATTGTGTGAGCGGGTGAGAAAGCATGTATGCTGGAAAATAAAACACTGCTGTGATTCCTTAATACAAAATGTCAATTTGGGATTTCAATCTTGTACTTCAATAGGAAAGAAAGCATGGGGAAATGTCGCAAGAGGTGCTGTCGGAGTAGCACCATAAGAGATGCTAAACATTTTATAGGGCCGGGAGTTTACTACCCAGTCTCGCGCTATAAAAAACCCCAGACATAATTGACTAATTAGATAGAAGGCCCTTTGTAAAATCCTTCTAAAATCCAGTATAGAAAATAACCACACCTGTAGTTCCTGAAGGCAGAACACATGAGGGAGTGATGAGGCCATTTAAATCAGTCAATTTGTGATACATTACGATGGTCTTTTCAAAATTTGGGGATAAATAAATAAATGACCCATTAAGATGCTGGCAGACCAGACTTTACTTCCGTTTAATCAGCAGGCATCACTCACTTAGGTCTTACTTTTATTTAGTCTTGTTAGGACCGCAAAAGAGAATGTGGCCAAACGTGAGCAAATCAGACCAGAGGCGAAAAGATCACCCTCAATAAAGACATCAATATTCAAGGGAGCTTTCATAAATGCTCTCCACATGTGACAGGTTAACCAACAATGAATATGAATGCCTAGGCAGAATTCAAAATCACTATATTTAAACAATGGAATTGCGTGTATTATATGCCAAACTGTTCTAGCTTTTACTGTAATTATACAGTGTCTCTTCCTGGCCTTAGACTATGCCTGTAATGTACCTGCGTATTGCCACAGTTAAAGCCTCAGGAGAGGTAGCACATGGACAGATGACCTCGGGTTTCAGACCATGAGACTGGAACACATTCAGGAAGGCATCGCACGATGACACAGACCCTGATAACAAACACATTCACTTTCATCATAAAAGAAATTGTCAGTGCAGAAATTAGAAAGAAGAAGATAAGATAAAATAAGATAATACTTCATTTATCCCCATAGGGGAAATTCGGGTGTATTAGAAAAAAAAGACAATGCAAATTCTAGATTGTTCAATCACAATACATTTGAGCGTTTAAACATAAATGCAATTAAAAGTAACTTACAAGGGTTTGCACCATCAGCTACTATTAGCATGCGTATTGAGGACAGGTTGGTGTCCTTCTGCTCTTTGTGGGCCATCATGGCCCAATGAAGGTCACGACACTTCACCAAAGCTACACGAGCTGTAGAATGACAAGCAAACTGCTTCATACAATGTAAATTGCAAATGATGTTGAAAATTGCTGTGTCTGTGTTTACATTCATTTCAAAAAATATATTATGTTATATTATTGGTTGCATTGTTTTTCAATTGTCTGGCCAACTGTGTGAGGAAAAAACAAATTTAATGACAATTGTACAGACCTTTATGAATGTGAACCCTCTGCACCCAGGACATTGGGCATGCTTTCATGACAGCATATGGCACTGTAATGGTGTGGATTCTGTTCATGACACTCTGCAAAGAACAAATACAAATAGTAAATTTCACACTGTGCTGACACCTAAGGCAGCCCACAAGTTTGGGTGTGAAGTAAAAGCTTGACTCACTGTTAAAACTCCATGCCACAAGCCCATATCCTTCTTGCAGTCCAAAACATTGACCAGTGTCTCCCCTGGGTTAAAAAAAAATCATTAGCAAATGAGACTGACACAAAAGAGAGTGTACGTTACATAAAGCACAAAGGGCTGACCTTCACAATAGTTACAGGCCTGAGTCAAGGCTTGACAGTGGGTCAGCATGGAGATTTTGGACACAGCAACTCCCATCACCGTCCCCTCCTTGCTTGCTTTGTACTGCATAGAAACAGATAAAACCCACACAATCAAATTAAGTTAAATATGTAGAAAAAAAACACACTTTTAAACTACTGATCTACTGAGCTACTGACCCAGAATTTCCCCTATGGGCATCAATAAAGTATTATCTATCTATCTTTGAAAGACATTCCTCTGTCTTAGGGATAGCAAATATTCAGCTTGTGAGTCTGGGTCAAACCTTATGGCTGGATACTGTGGTTTAAATTTGTATTTGTAGGGTTTACATACAAGCATGGATGGTAATGACATGCATGAAAGTAAATTTGTTTGTAAGTACTTTAAAATATAGATTTTGAACAATATTTAATTAAAAAACTGTTACGATAAATTCTTCTTCTTCTTTTCCTTTCGGCTTTTCCCTTTCAGTGGTTGCCACAGCGAATCAACCTTCTCCATCTAACCCTATTCTCTGTATCCTCCTCTCTCACACCAACTCCCTTCATATCTTCTCTCACTATGTCCATAAACCTTCTCTTCGGTCTTCTTCTAGACCTCCTGCCTGGCATCTCCCATTCCAGCATCCGTCTACCAATAAAGTCCCTATCCCTCCTCTGTACATGACCCAACCATCTCAGTCTGGCTTCTCAGACCTTCTCTCCAAAACATCTAATATGTGCTGTCCCTCTGATGGAATCATTTCTGATCCTATCCATCCTAGTCACTCCCAAAGAGAACCTCAACATCTTCATCTCTGCTACCTCCAGCTCTGCCTCCTGTCTTTTGTTCAGTGCCACTGTCTCCAAACCATATCGCATCTCTGGTCTCACCACTGTTTTGTAAACCTTTCCTTTCATTCTAGATGATATTCTTCTATCACATAGAACTCCTGAAACTTTCCTCCACCCATTCCAACCTGCTTGTACCCGTTTCTTTATCTCTTTTCCACACTCTCCGTTGCTCTGGACTGTTAACCCTAAGTACCTGAAATCCTGCACCTTCTTGATCTCCACTCGCTGTAGCCTCACCGTCCCACATGGGTTCCTCTCATTTACACACACATATTCTGTCTTGCTGCGACCAACCTTCATTCCTCTCCTTTCCAGAGCAAACCTCCACCTCTCAAAATTTTCCTCAACCTGTTCCCTGTTCTCGCTACAGATCACAAGATAAGATAAGATAAGATAAGATAAGATAAGATAAGATAAGATAAGATAAGATAAGATAAGATAAGATAAGATAAGATAAGATGATACTTTATTGAACCCCATAGGGGAAATTCGGGTGTTGCAGCAGCAACATTCGAGGGAATAGGAAAAAAAAACAAAAAAACAGGAAAGATAAATACATACATTTGACAGTGCAAACACATATGCATATGCACATAAGTCACCATACATTCCACACACACGTATACATACATTTTTACAAACATACCCATACCTACATAAATATATATATACACATATACACAATATACACATACACATATATACATACACATTTACACATAGATAGCACAAAAAAAAAAAATCATCCGCAAACATCATGGTTCCATGGAGATTCCTGTCTAACCTCATCTGTCAGCCTGTCCATCACCACACTGCAAACAGGAAGGGGCTCAGAGCTGATCCCTGATGAAGTCCCACCTCCACCTTGAACTTTTCTCTGTTTCACCCACAGCACACTTCACCACTGTCTCACAACCAGCATACATGTCCTTGACCAGTCTAACATACTTCTCTGTTACTCCAGACTTCCTCATACAAAACCAGAGTTCTTCTCTCGGCATCCTGTCGTATGCTTTCTCTATGTCTACAAAAGCGTAATGTAGCTCCCTCTGACCTTCTCTTTACTTCTCTATTAGCATTCTCAAACCGAATACTGAATCTGTAGTAAAAAACTGTTAAAATAGAACATACAAGTATGTATGTTTGTTCTACACAATACATGTATGTATTTGTATGTTAGAACATACAAATCTTTAATTTCTCACACCTCACTGACCTATTGTAACTGGCTTTAATATCATTTATATTCTGTAGAGTGACTGCCAAATTTAGAGGGTAACTTTTCTCAAATGCAATTTTTGTCATGGTAGTTCACATAACCACTGCCGCTGTCTGAGCAGATGAGACAACGTTTTTCGAGCATCCTACAGGAAGGATGGACATAAATTCCTGGTTTTCGGTGTCAAACTTCTGCCATTTCGCACAGGTCATGACAGACTGACTCACAATTTTGCTGCTTTTACTGTGTTCTGTCGATGAGTGACCACAGATTTAGGGGGTCCCATTCTTTTTGTAAAGTATAAAGGAGTCATTTCTTTCTTTAACTGTTCGATGTCAGTACAATTATTTCACTGTATTCAAAACCACATTAGAAAAATAATGAAGCCCTTATATTCAATGGTATGAAGAGTACCTCAATGTAAGCAGTGTCTGTGTTGGCTGTGGGGATGTGAGGCTGCCAGTCTTTGGATGGTTTGGTCAAGTACTTTGTGTCTGTCACAACCCATTTCATCCTTGGCCAACCTAGAGAGCATTGCAAAGAAGCAAACACAAATAGTTTTACTCACAAAAGAAGAGATTGTTTGGGGTATTCGTAATAATCCACATTAACTTTTACAATATTCATCAAGGTTACATACAATGTTACACCAGGCAGAGTGAACAACCAGTTCATCAACCCCGATATTGTGACCCTAAACTGGCTTGTGAACATCACCCTGCAGATTCCCTTTACCTCGTCCACCTAATATAACCCAAGAGAGACAAATTGCAACTGCTGAGCCAGCAGCATTATCAATGCTCTGCTGACCTTTGAACTGGATGATCTCTCCATTCTGCGTCTTTGGCAGTCCTTTGAGACAGACCTCACTGGTCAGTGCCAGAGTAACACCACAGCTGCCTAACAGAAAGCCAATCTGCTGGCTGCCTGCATCCTACGGAGAGGAATAAAGTGCAGGAGACATCAGACAAACTGGGATTCACACGCAGAAACCAATGACAATACATGAAAACAGTCTCGCTGTCAATATACATGACAATTATTGATAACATGGCCACAGTAAATAGGATAACATATGAAAAATGATATATTAAATCCAAGACACCAGAACAATTACAACACTTTATATACCTGAGCCAGTTGGTGGAGACTACAGGTAGAAACTTTTAAAATAACTATGTGTTTCCAAACCACATCTGATTTGATCACAAAGAATTAATCGTTTTGCCTTTCAAAGTAATTAAGATCGCTAATCTTTACCTGTCGTGACAGTGGTACTTCAATGGGAACAGGAATGACTTCAGCCAACAAGCAGCCATAGAAGGCCACCCAGAACATGCCAGGGTCACTGTTTGGATACACGAGTGCAACCTGTGAGACAAAATATAATTATCTATCTGAGGTTATGCATTTGAATCGTGATGGCCGACATAATCATGACTGCATTGAGAGGATAGAGTTGTTTCTCTTAAATGTACTCTCTTGGATTTTCGTTGAAGTTTTCAGGTTATATGGTTAACCTGTCTAATTTTGAACAAAATTGTTCAAACTAGTTTAATTACTGAAGTTACAACATATTAATACGACTTTTAGACTGATATAGAGTCTAGTATAGATAAATTACAAGTACAGTGAACCAAACAATAAGGTTGGCTCGATGCATTAGGTGTTTCTGTTGTCCTATTGGTAATAGGTAGGTAGTAATGTATACACAACATGTTTTGCTTTATTGCAACCAGATCTCTTGCTAGTAGCGCTCGCTAGTCCCACTCAACATACCCGACAGAAAACAAACTGAAAAGAAGACCACACGTGACTGACATTCAAATTAAGACTTGTCAAAGGATCTAGCTTTTTAAATATGTTGCTATTTCATGCTTCTCATATCAGTATTTTTGCTGGGGTTTTTTTCATACATAAGCAGTTGTTTGGACGAATAAGCTCAGAACTGAGTCCACATTTTCGCAATGTAATAGTACTTTTACCTGATTAGAGTAAGTCAGCTAATGTAGGTTTTTACTGCTCCAAGAAAAGGAAAGGGTGAAGGTTGGCGACAGGTAGGTTGAAATCAAACATGCGTCCTTGTATGTTCAACACCATGCTCACAGTTTCGTTGTAACTAAGGGACTCTTACTCGATCACCAGGTTGTAGTACAGGTTCTGTCTTTGTGCCAAGTTTGTTAAGCAGCGTATAGGCCAGCTTCAGGCTGCGACTCCACAGTTTGCCTGTCAGGAAAAAAATCAAAATGGTTTTATAATGTCTTATATGTAATTTTCAGAATGCATTATCAGTAGTAGCAGTACTTATACACAGTATCAGTTAGATACTTTCTGTGTATCAGTTGGATACTTTGGGGTGTTTGGGTCTTACATTTGCTTGAGAGTGTTTAACTTGAGAGTTGGAACGCATCATCATTTGTATGAGGTGAGACATGGCTTACCATATGTGAGTGTGTACAGGGGTTTCCCTGTTATATCAAGAGCTGTAAGCGCAGGACTCTTTGCCTGGGTGGCCCCCCAGCGGGCCAGAGCAGCCTGCAAGGCAGGAGGCCAGTTGCTAACAACACCGAGGGGCTCCCCCTTCACTGGGATGATTTGACGTCCTTCGGGCTTTGGGGTGTTTGGGTCTGGCTGAGGAACTGGAGTAAAAAAAAAAATGCAGATACAAGAGGCATCTCATTGTATAATTCATTAAAAAAAAAAAAAAAGGTTCAAACAATCCTAAAATAACCCCAATGCTATCATACTTTGTATAGTCAGGGATCAAGTATTCTGCTGCTGCAACGTTTACATTTATATAGCATGACAATGCACACAATAGCATTTTAACTGATGTCAGATGGACGCGATGACTACCTCCACTGAAGGCTCAGTGGTGCAAGGTTTTATCTTTATGCATGTTTATACAGATGGTGAGGCCTAACAGCAGCACAATGTTCTTGACTTGAATAGAATATCCGAAAGTGGATGGACTTTCACATGCATACTGTAAGCAATGTACATCATAATAGTGTTGAAGACCACAAAATAATTATTGCAACATTAATTCCTGACGCTTAGTAATTAACATCCATTAGTAGCAGTGCTAAGAGAACTTCAGTATTTAATCTCTGTTTAATCCCATTTAATTCTGAATAATGGCATTTCAGCTAGAGCTATAAAGTCGTCATCATTTAGAATTGAGATGTTACAAAATAGTGTGATAAAATAAGGAAAAATGTGCCTTTGAGTTGTCGAGTGAGTTATTTAGCATAACATATTGAATGAACCTCTGTTGACACACACTGCTTACCTTCAACAATTTCCTCAGAGTCATCAAGGAAGAATTCACTGAGTGGTGGTCTTTTGGGCCGCTTAAGTGTGTTCAACAGCTGCTGGATCTTAGTGGAAACTCTGCTGTTGACAGGCACACCTGGACAAACACCAAGAACAGCCATTGTCACAATCCTATGCAAATATTCAGACAAATACGAAAAAGGAAAGCACACCCACACATAGAATGCTACCCAAACACAATTCTCTACTTAATTACATGGTCACACAGGAAGAATCGGAGGAACGGGCAAACAGTCAGGATCAAAATCAGCAGCAGGAAGAATTTGAGCGGAAAATTTACACGAAGAGAAACACAGATAAGACGACCTAATAAAAAATTTAAATATAGGAAGTTTGCTACATCTAAACCTATGGCACAAGACAGACATGAAGATTTAATAGATTGACAGACACCAGGCTGGAAAGCAAGCTGATAGGGGGCCTCGCCAGGGCCCCTCCCCCTGCATCCCACAGATTCGATATATATTACCTTTTCTCTTTCCTTTATTAAATGAAAGGCAAGACAGGGATGGATTAATGGACCCAAAAGAAAGAACACAAAATATCTGTCATTAGCAGCATCCGCCACACAGTGACATGAGAATGTGATGGTGATTTCAGAAGTACACATGCAGGGTATTTGTTGATTAAGAGTACCACTTCTCGTGATTTTCTCAATAATATGTCAAATTTGGTGAGTTCAAAAGAAAAATAACAGAAATTTGCTAACTATGGAGATTAGAACATGAAATGCTTTAAAGCTTCTGTTCCAAGGAAAGAACAAGGTGACAGTAACCAAGTTAAACATTTCAAGATAAAAAATCCAATTTCCTCTACACCGGCCAAAACTTCTGGATATAGTACCATCAGCTGTATCAAGCATGCTGGAGCGGCTCTGTCCACGGCTCATGCCTCTGACTGCGGGAGGCAGGTCCACCCTTGACCCTCTCTCCTGGGGAGTGGAGGATGTAACATCTGGGGGGGGGCTGGTTTCTATAATACATGCAGAACCAAGTGTCATAGGGGAGAACAACAAACAGTCAAGGAATATATCCGCTAATCTGTACCGTTTTGCAACCTTACCTATGCGTGTATGTGCCAGTACATCTGCCAACAAAGAGGCAGCAGGTTGGGGTTGTGGCAGTGTTTTGGGCTCTCCATGGGAGAGGGTGGAGGAAGCAGATGAAGATGTAGAGGAGCTTTGGACAGAACGGTTGATCCAGTAATCAGGGCTCTGTAGGCTCTGGACCAGCACAGCACTGAGAGCTGCCTTTCTGCGTAGTGAGCCCTCATCCTCTGATGCAGAAGATGTGTCTGGTGGAGAGAGAGCACCGTGCGAAAGAGATCAGTGTCTTGTGACTCTACAGCAAATTGTATGTATGAATGGGAGGTCAGAGTGGACTTTCTTTTGAGTGCATAGTTCACGTTCTGAGGAACTGATGCTGAGACAGTGACAGGAAAAGAGATCCCATCATAATGACACCTTGCTGACCATTGAGTATGATGAATAGTTTACCTGGAGGTGTGCAGGTATCTACAGGAGACTGAACAAAAGCGGAGCGTCTCTTTGTCGGCATGGGTAAAGCCATCTTCTCTTCTTTGTGTTTGGCCAGAGCTGCCTGCACTGCCTCTGTGTGAATGTCTTTTAACAAGCATAGAAAAATATGATAAGTGAGAAATAGTGAATAAGGAATGAAATACATAGCATGTATAAAACAGCAAACAAGATACCAAGCATAGAAATATCGAGGAACTCCACCCTTTAAGTGCCAACTACCTATACTGCTTGGGCTTTTTACAACATTATCTGTTCAGTTACAGAATTGACATACTTTTTAAGAAGGTATTATGTCCAAGGTGCATTATTATCATGAAAATAGTAGAGAACATTGTGTTCCACCTGATCTGTAGCGATCATCCCTGGCTCCTCCACTACGGTGTGCACGGTGGTGTTTAGAAGCGGAAGATGTGGAAGGGCCTGGGGCCTCTGGACTTGGGCTCGGGTCAGCACTTTGGCCCGGGGAAAGCTGTACATCTGGCAGAGACAAGTCAACATCTGCAGGACATGAGGCTATGGTTAAGTCATTCAGAATCAGAATCAGAAAAAAAATAATTTATCCCCGAGGGACAACTGGAGGGTGCATGGGGTACCTGCATCAAATTGTAAACAACAATAAATATAAGGGTGAATATATATAAAATATAGGTAGAAATAAATAACTGTTCAGAACTGTGCGAATTGTACTCATATCTTAAATTATAAACTTTGGGGGGAAAAAATAAATAAAGCACGCCTTGCTTTGAGAAGTGTCACTATATGAGGTAAATATTTATGATACTCTAAGACGTTCACTAAATCTAACCTCAACAAGTGTATGAACAAGAAATAAGGTCATGTTCTAGTCTCAAGCATCTACTGCTCTCAGTGTAGATGACTGCGGGCTAGATTCACACTCATATTTTCGTCAACTTTCCTCACATTGGAAACAATGTCCCTGTGGAGGTGATGGTTCAGATAGATAAAGAGGTATTGGAGGTGAAGACTGCAGCAGAATGAGTCAACTTTTTGTAATCCAGGACAAGCTCCAAAGGCAGAAAATAGGGCCACAAGAGGGATCACGTAAAATAACTTAAAATGTGGATCAAAAGGCAACTCAGCAAGTTGCGTGGATTAAGGTGAATTAATGAAATGTAGCAAAATAAGAAACATACAAAAAAAACAAATTCAAGTTAAACTTGGCTGACGTAAGAACAAAAAAACTTCATCATGGTGATGTGGTGCATCTTTTAAAGAGGAAAGAGAGGTAGATACACTACAAAAAACAGAGAAGATCCACAGCGAATGAGAACCACAGTGACTGACTCACAGAGAGAAAAGGAAACTGTAAGTTCCCTGTCTATGTAATATTGGTAAAGTAACACTAGTTTCAATGACTTGAGGATTGAGACAGGATGAATAAAAATAAGCACAGACTCTGACGATACTGTTGGTAGGAACTTACAACAATGTGTGGATGATAAATGTTACTGTACTTTTAAAGATGATTGATCTGTGCTAGCTTTAGTGTCTCTGAGGTAGTTATATTTGTGCAATTCCAAAAGTGGCCACTAGAGGCCCCCCGTGCATCACGAATTCTAACTTCCATCAGGTCTGCGACCGATACTGATGTTCATACTCTTTCAAAAGAGGATCTGATGTTGGTAAAAGTACGAAGGAGTGGAGGTAGAATGAGGAAATGCAAAGAGAACAAGGGTCCTGCTTACTTGGCAAATGGGGGATGTAGGCAGCCAGCAGTTTGGCTCTCTTCTTTTCAAAGCCCTTCTGCGTGATGTCACCTAGGAGAGGGACATTAACACCAAACTGTTATTTAAGTCATAATTACCACACAAACACGAGACAAAAGAACACACACTGACACATAAACCAGATAAGGAATGTACAACATTCCAATGACACACACTGCCTCTGCTTTACTTAATGCCATTGCAGGGGTTGAGTCACTGTAATAATCCTCTTTAAACCAAATCTACTGAACTACACATGTTTGGGGATCAGTATAGTTACAAATTAGAGGAGATAACACCATTGTTTGCCTCTACATTAGTGCTGCTGGAAAAACACGACGAGTGCACAAATTCCTGGAGCTATGAAAGACAAATATGATTACGGCACAGGGAAAATTATGTCTGGAGAAGAACAATGGCCTGACTTCAAGCTATTTGGCACAAATAGGATCATAAGGAGAGCAAAAAATAATAGATGCGGACAAGTTTCACATGGGAATCGCTGACCCACTACGCACCCACCCCAAGCACAGTGTACTCCCTACACTGAACGCCCCTTCTACCTTGATACCCCGGGCCTGACTGCCGGGACCCCGAACACGACCAGAACTGGCTGAAAAAGACCACTTAACAAGGACCCCAAAACACATAGAGCCATGTGAATGTGAGACACACCCTTATCATTTTACATTATATACAAATGTACTCCCCTTGTACAAACAAATGATCCCATGGCAGCAATCACACTATACTGTATCATTCCCTTTCCTCAGTGCCTAGTGATAACACTGTTTCTGTGTCAAGTGAATGTGCTATAAGACTGCCTAACCTCAGTCCCTTGGCACCTTCTACATAGTGACAACTGTCAAAAGGGAGACCCTGGTCCATCCTATTGAGGAGGTGAGGAGAGAGAACCAAATACGAACGGGACTTTGTAAAAGCTGAGACATGGCACATGGAAACACATAGCAAGTCAATGGGGGAAGTGAGAGGAACATTATTTCCTAGTGTGTGTCTAAAACAACGATGGGAGGAAAACAAGGAGACAGGACTAAGCTCCAAAGCAAATTGAAGGGAGGTGTACTGGATGAACTGGCCCAGGGTAAAAGACTGTGTCGAGTCCTTAAGTTTTTTCAAACGTGGGCGGTCATCATTGACTGGTGGGTCACATTTGCCTGGAAAAAATAAGGTTGTCACAGAAGAGCTTCCCCACAGAGCTTTGCCCGCAGTTCACCAATCGAGAAGGCTGGGTTCTGCGGAGTTACTTCTGATCCTAAAAGTTCTTGAGGTTTCACAGCCCTGTGGCATCACACCATTCCTAAGAAGCACACAATTTCCTGTTAACATCACAAATAGTGTCATAGAAAGGGGGTTCGGGTAGTTTGTGTTTCATTGTCCATGTTTGTTATTCTTTCAGAGATTGAAAATGGTTTGCACTCCACTCATACCTTGTCTGAAAACAAACACTGCTATATTACGATAAAATTGTACAGTATGCATTTTAGTGTCTTTTCCGTTATTCTGCCATCTCTTGGACATTCTTTACACTTGTTCATGAAAACACACTCAGGCAAAAATATACAAGTATGGCAATCAACAGCAAATTGATTGCAGTCGACTGGAGAGCCATTGTTGTTGTCTATACTAGCCCCACGGTGGCCAAGTGCTGCTGATCAAGAGAGGGGAGGAATGGAAAGATGGAGGGAGGTTGGTCATTAGCAAACAGAGGAGCGACTGTATTGGTGTGGGACATAACAGATGCAGACTGGCACAACCACACTGGCTCTGTGGTCGGCAGTGGGCAGAGAGACACTGAAGGCTCTGGACTCAACGGAGTGACCATGACAGCTGCTTCAAAACAGAGGAAAAGCTGTATGTTTTCAGTGCAAGAATGTGGTGTTTTGAGTGCGACTGTGAGAAGAACAGTACAGTGACGCCGTGCGTGTGTGTGTGTGTGTGTGTGTGTGTGTGTGTGTGTGTGTGTGTGTGTGTGTGTGTGTGTGTGTGTGTGTGTGTGTGTGTGTGTGTGTGGGTTGTGTGTGGGTGTTTTCGTGCGTAATCTGAGGTTATAGCACAGGATATGAACTGTACCGCATTATTTGGATGTAGTGCCAAATTTGTCTCCATGTGT
>CAAKHD010008407.1:9400-72565 GCA_901007705.1 Fistularia tabacaria
GTGGGTGTTTGTGGGGGGGGGGGGGGGGGGGGGGGGTCGGCTGGTTTTGATCCAACCTCAAGAAGAACCAGTTGAGCCATGAGTGATGTGTTGGTAAAATGAGGAACTCTGTCAATTAGAGCTATGGTAACTTGAGGGTGTTTCAGTTCCCCTGATGAATTTCCCGTGTTTTCGGGACAACAAGCAATGCCATTCATCCAACATCACACAGGGGGAAATCTCCAAACTCGTACAACCACATTATAATACTGCATTGTCTCGGTGACATGTCATGAGTTCTTGTTTTTAAGCCTGGATGACACCAGGTCCCCTGCAACTCTTACCCACGATTTCTCCCGTCATGAAAATAAAATAGAGCAAAGCCGCCACGATGAGCCTCTTCATCACCCTCCTCTGCTTGATCGTCTCCCGCTTCTTGTTGCAGCTCTCACAGGGGTCCATGTTCAGCCCCGGGCTGCCCGGGCTGGAGGACGAGTCCAGCAGGGAGTCGTCGTCGTCCGCCAGGACCACGGTGTTCACGGCCACGCAGTTGGACGGCGCCCCGGAGGAGTAGTCGGACATCTCTCCGGAGACCACCACCTTCAGCTTGTTGAACTTGGGCGGGTCGTCCTCCGCCAGCTCGCCGGAGATGTCGAACGGCGCCGTGTCGCTCAGGTTGCAGTCGCTGCGCTCCCGCCGGAAGGCGGAGCGCACCTTGCCGAAGACACCGCCGCCTGACATCTTCGAGAATGGGCAGGCGAATGAATCCAGGGGAGGGATGTCCGCCTAAGGGGTGCCGAACCCGGTGGGGGGGGCTGGCATCTTGTGGCACGTCTCCCCCCCCTCTGGAGGGATGCAAAGTGAAAAATAAGAACACGTCTATCCAAGCACTGACATTCCAACACACACATTCGTCCGTCACACGGCAACCAAGAACATTCCCAAACACCTTGACAAACTCCGAAGTTCGAAAAGTCCCCACTGAAAGCGACCGCGGCTAAAGAGTGACAAGCTAACTTTAGCACGGCATGCTAACGCTACGCGTCAGTCAGACGACGCTACGCCGAATCGCCATGCGGGAGCGGGACTCACCTACGACGGGACGTCCCGGTAGCCGAGCTCGCAGGATATCATCGTTAGCTTCGGCTCGTCCTCCCGGAGTCGTTACATTATCGCGGCCGTAACCGGAAGTAACTAGCAAGTTTGGTGTCGCTCGCAGTCACATGACGGCATGCGGGTCACATGACGCCGTGTGGACGAGCCACCAAAAGGCATGCAAAAGCTTTCCGTTTTCTCCTTTAGCCGTTCTCTACGAGCCCCTCACAGCCGCCGTTTGTGCTAAATATCCAGTCCGAAAGGTAGCACCTCCGCCGCCCCCTAACCGTCTTTTATCTTATGCTAATGTGCTAATGTGTCACGTTGTTTACATTATAGCGCCGCTGCACTAGTTCATCTGCTAACGTCGTCGCCGGCGATCGACGCCGTGATAGGCAGAGATGGCGAGCTCAGATTTCAGATTCTCATGTGATGCACATTCTCGAATGCCTGCCGTGTCTCCTCAGGTTGCAAGAGAAGGAGTTCTGGGTTGCCCATGGAGGTGGAAGGAATCGAGGAGGAAGGAGCTCCGTCACTTCCCCACGGTTTGCATCCATTCACGACCCAATTCAGTGCCCCCGCTGCGCGTAATCCACAGCTCCAGACATCTATGAGGGCTAACATTTAAGATTCAAATATGTGTGCTGACGGGCTGGCTGGTGCAGAGGAAAAACATAATGACACTCATAAATAGAATGAATTTTGCTGAAGTGTGGATGGTCGTATCAGGAGGGTAGGAAAATGTTGATGAGCAACCCTGTCTTATGACAAAACACTAGTTATTACACTTACAGTCACTACTTTTATTGCCAGGTTGTTTGCCTTTGTGACGCAGTTTGTAACTTTGTACTGTTAGATAGATTCGATATTAAGGGTTTATGGTCATGTGTATAGTCTGGAAATGTGTTTCCCTGAACAATATTTTTTTTATTTTGCTGTCTGCAGTGAAGCCAGGTAGGTAGGAGTAAATAATGGTAAACATATGGTTGCAGTCATATGTGAACAGTGCCGGGAAATACAAATAGTGCAGGGAGATGTAAACAGTACATAGAAATGTAAACAGTAAGAGCTGGATGTGAACGTTTAAAGAAAAAGGGGAAATGTAAATTACATGAATGACGTTTGACTCTGAGCTGCCATCACTTCCTGTCAGATTACATGTTCCTAAAATAAGGCTTAGTTACAAATGGCAGCGCTTTTCTCAATCCCAGACCTCCAGCTGGCAGTGCACGGGGCAGCCAGTGTGCCGAGCCCCGACACCGTAGAGGATGTGTTCGTGGATAGAAAAGCAGTCTCCGATCTCACCGAGGGACTACTCTCTCACTACCTGCCAAATCTACAGGGCTCCAAGCGAGCCCTCCAGGAACTCACGTGAGTACTTGTTTGCTTCGCCTCTTGGGCCACTTCGCGAATAAAGATCACATCCAATTCATTTTTGAGTGTTCTTAATGTTTTGGATTATTTGGGGGGGTAAAAAAGTGGACTTGACACCAATTATTTCCTGCTCTCAGCCAAAACCAGCTAATATTATTAGATACACTGGACCAAGAAGTCACCAAGTTCAGAGAATGCAATGCCTCGCTGGACCTCAATTCACTGGTATGTCTTGACCGGGTCAGAAGCTTCATTAGTTTTCAAAGGTGGCTCTTTCTTCTTCTGACACAACCCCTCCTTCTGATTGTTAATTTAGTTTGCTCTTCTTAGTTTACAGAGGCAAAGGCCTATCACAATAAGCTGGTGACCATACGAAAAGAAATGATCATGCTCCACGAGAGGACAACTAAACTAAAGGTGCGTCCCGCCTGATGTTTTGTGTTCTGCAGCTTATTCGTGGATTATGGATGGTCACACATTCAATAAATGACAGTTTTTAATCACTGCTGTCCTCTAATTTCAGAAAAGAGCCCTGAAACTGCAGCAACAGAAGCAGAAAGAGGCTCTCGAGAAGGAGCAACAGCGAGAGAAGGAGCTGGAGAGAGAGAGGCAGCTAATCGCCAAACCTGCCAAACGAACATGAGGTCCCGATGTTTGTCTGCTTCGCTGAGGGGGGACATCCCAGCAATTTTGCATGTTCCAGCCTAATATCTACAATTCAGGCATGATTTAACTGCTTGTTATTCTTCAACATGTGTTTTTCTGTCTTTTTTTTGTTTTTAAATTATGGATACTGTGAGTTTGTTTAGGGGGCATTTTTGACAGTAAAGTTAATAGTCGGGCAGGAAATGGGAGACCAGAAAGATGTGGGAAAACTTAGGGGGGGTTCTAAATGGATTTAACCTGAGAAAATTACAGTTATGCGGAGTGCATCTCCGACCACCTGACAATCCTGATACTCTGGCGTTCATGGATTTTGTATTACGGTTTTCTGCCTTCTATGCTGCTGTCTCATCTGATTGCAATGCCATTGTAGTGAGATCAGTTGGAGGACAGCTTTAGATCTGTGCATCTTGCATTAGTTTGTCCTTAAAAAGCAATGCAACAGAGTGCAAATATGCCCGAAATGAGATCACCGCTTAATGATAGTGGTCATCGTTGCAAATCCGGTTTGCCGCCTGTGCTTGTAGATACTTTTACTAATACCTTTTTTTGAAATAATTTATTACTTCAAATAACAAATAGAGGGTGTGGCAAGATGGTTACAGTATTTCAATGGATTGTAAGGATTGGCCTGAACTTGTGATACAATTAGACCGAGCTTTGACATGAAAACCTATTTTAATGAAAAAACAACTTCACTTTAGTTCTCATTGCTGGAATGGTCCATAGATCTATGTTGTGTTTTGTTTTAGTCGTATTGTTAGACTTATTCTGCAACAGCAAATAAATTGGGCCTGGTCGAGCGCTACCTATTTACAACTCTAAAAATTTCAAAGTCTCTGCCAGCTCTGGTTCATCCTATCTGCAAAGTACCACTTTGTACCTCTAGAGGGGGTAGTGAGCTCGTGTTGCAACTTGAACGACTGGGTTTTCCTGTTCAGCAGGGCAAACGATGGAGGAAACTGGATTTTTTGCCTCTTAGATGACCCTTCTCCTCTTTGCTGTGCACTGTCCAAAGAAAGCATCTCTAGATGAGTGTCAGATACTTGCAATGTTTTTGGTTTTGTTTTCTTTTTTTTCTTGTTTGTCTCCTTCAACACAGTGGACTCCTCAGCTTCTGCTGCTGGCCTGGAGTGTGCAGTAGGAAATGCTCAGCTTGCCTCTCAATAACACGACCTGTAAACTAAAATGGAATTGTCAGGCTAACCAGACGCTGAAGAGAAAAGCACAGGTCAACAGTCCGGATTGTAACAAAGGTCACTCCGGGTGACTAATATGACTTTGAATATACGGGCTGAAACATGCAAATCCTTCTAAGTCCAGTGTTGCCACCATCATAAACCAAAGACATGGACTAAATCCTCTAGCGGTGGTTCTTCCGACTGTCAGCCTCCAGTTGCACTCTCCTCTGAATAGGAAAAAGGAAACTTTGAAAAGGAGAAGGATGAAATTTATGTCTTTCATTTCAGATAAAGTGTGAAACGGTCTTTTTTTGGGCGGCGTCTGGCCCGGGTTATTTTGAATGTTGTGAAACATCTGTTTTTCAACTTTGTACAGGACATGTTCAACTGTTTAATCGGATGAAGTGTACTAAACATTGCCCCTAACCAGTTTGTTTTGTAGATCTTCCAAAGGGTTTCTATGCAACACCTGACCGTGGATCATCACGACTGATTTGTAATAAATCATTGACTTCATATTTGTAATTGAATTAGCCTGCCTCTCTGTTTTTAGTGCAGTATTTTATAACCTGCAAGTCTTGAATGAGTGTTAATGAACTGCAGTCAACAGAAGCCTTTTGTGTGTGTGATTAAAGTTCTTTGGTTTGTGCGGGCTGGGTAATGCACATTTCCGCTCTCTATACGAGAGGTTTCTATCCTCTTATCATCATGAAAATCATTACGTGACCTCAGAAAAGACTAATCAGATGATTCATATCAATATTGACAAAAGTATTTCGAAATAGAATTTTATATATATATACATATCAAAAATATTTTCTCAAACCTGAAAATTGTCTCAGAATATAGCGTCATATTCACCTTGATAAAAAGGGAATTGTAGTAATAAGTACAGTCCACTAAGTGTCAGTATTGATACATGTTGACACACATTGTCTATAATGGTTTCCAGTTGAGTTCAAGATTCCCCTCAAAAAACCCTATATTTTCATTAAAAGGTTAAACATAGCATAAATGTTTTCACCCTCATCCCTATTCCCATTTTCTACACCATTGTCACACACCAGACACACAAACAAAGTTTATTGTGACAGAAAACTAGGTTACATTCCTTTGCATCCCGACATGACCATGTGTCTGGCCCACCCCCGCTACTTCACATAAAGCTCTAATTTTATACTCACTACTACAGCAGGGAAATTCAGTCAAAACCAATATGGCTTGTTGAGCCCCCGCCCAGAGAAGAAACTGCACCACAGTGTGGCTGAAGAGGGGTCTGGACTCAGGATGATGGTCAAGCTTTTGAAAGTCAAGCAATGCTGGGAAAAACCACAGTTTGAATATAGTTTTAAGTACATCTAGTTTGGTTGTTGTTTGACATTTTTCAGTGCATGTTTAAATACTTTGCCATCACATATAGATTTTTTCAACGCTCGATGTTTTTCTCCATCTGTCTAAAACTGGGTCAGTGCAAGGTGAGGGGAACAGTTACACTCTGTTATGAAAATGTCCAACACACTCGTGTTAAACCTCGGGCCGTGGACTGAATCCAACCTTGTGGCTCTGTTCATGCCGACCCCTGGAGACTGCAAAGAATACGACTTCTCCAAAACAGTGCAATGTGATGCCCTTGAATGCATCCCATTATATTTCTGATATTTTACACATAAAAGGTAATTTGCCGTTTACTCCAATTCTACTTTCAGAGCTTGTTAATTATTTATGACCAAACAAATCCCAATAACCAACAAGTAAAGATTAATGAATAAGTCTGCTATTGACTGGTAGCCCTCTGAAAAAGTGGTAAGCGAAAAGTTGATGCAGCCTGGCTTTAAAAATCCTAACTGACAGCCCTATTCCAGCAGGATTCCCATCCCCCTGAGGAACCAAAACACAGTTGCAATATCATCCAGTCAGTTTTCATGTTTTAATTCTATTTGTAAAGGTTACCCTCCGCTTATTCAGGGCACTAACTGAAATAGGATAACAAGACATGTAACTCATTGTAAATCTAACTGTTTTTCCTATGTCATCTAATTTCCATAGATACATAGATAAACTACTTAATTAATAAGGGTATTCATTTGTCGAAGCGGCCAGGTACATTACTCGGGTAGAGACAGCTTGAAAGTGAAAAATGCAGAATGGTATCAACACAGGAACGAGATGCTGCTCATGGAATTGTCGAATTTGATTAATTCAGTGTCATGACGTTTGACCAAACAGAGAGGGTTTTTTTGTGCCATGCTTTTTTAGATGGTTACATTTTGCTATATATATCCATTAGGGTGTGTTCCTCATTACTCATTGGTGCTGTTTTTTGAGGAGGAGGAGGCAGAAGAAGTTTGCTTCAGAGTTAAAGAGCACAGAGAAGCAGTGGTTTCAGAGGGCAGGGATTTTACTCCTTCAAGCGCTTGTTTTTAACTTGCATCTGCTTTTAGAAACTGTTTTAGAAGCTGTTAGAGAAAATGCAGACCCCCTGTCCTCCCACTCCGTTCCCCAAAGCCGCAAGCGAGTTACAGGCATGGCGCAGGAGCAGATGATGATTTTGCAGCAGGCGGCCTTCCTGTCGAAGTAAACAGTGATTCAGACGGGTGAGGAGTTGGAGGAGGAGGCTGTGGTCTGGGTCAGACGGGCAGCACCAAGCCTCTCCAAGATCCACCAAAATAGGATATGGTCCTCAGTCCACACAAAAAATGTTCGATTCATGTTATTATTTTCCCTGGGGTTTTATTGGTTGGTCAGTGCAGTATTTTTCATATGTGCCGGTGCAACATGAGGACTGAAGGCTCTATAAAACGCATCGTCCGGGTGGTTTTTGCCCAAAGTCACTAATTTTCCACTTTTTGACAGGCCTTACATAACCATACTGTGCAGAGTCTGGATTAATTGACAAGCAGAACAGTAGTAATAATGAGCCATTATTCAGCTATGTTTCATATTATGTCATCTTTACAGCAGATTGAAGGATCTTCAACTTATGAAACCAGAAACCATTGTTATCTGATCAAATTGGATAGGAAACACAATCAAATATTATGTTACAAAAGGCACACTGACACCTGTGGCAATTACCTTTGTATGTTTTTATTATAGTTATTTACTCAATTTTGTCATTGGTTAGACACCTATAAGTGTTATTTCTCTTTTTGTTATTTAAAAGGTAGATTAAAAGATTATATTAAAGTTCAATATCGAATGTTAAGAAAACCATCAGCTCTTAAAATTTCTCAAGTTAAAAAATGTATAAGCCATTTTAATAAGTGGGTCTCCATCCACACGTGTGAAATAAAACACTGACGCAAATTGCGCCACATTGTGTGTCTATCTAAATACCCCTCTCTAGCGCTTAAGCCCTAGCTGTAAAAAGTTTCAAGTGTTACGTGTCAAATCCCGTCAAAAGTCTCATTTTGTCTACCTTGAGGTGCAATTTCTCCCAGTCCCAAGTCTGAGAAGTATAAACACAGACGACGTGGGTGAACCACAGTAGGTGAAAGGATGTCTTCCAAAGAGTCCCGAAGGCCCAGTATTAACGCTACCCATGCCAGGCTGGCATCTGAAAAACAACCCCATCTGCCGGAAAAAGATGTTAATGCACCAAATGTTGGTCACTTTGGTTTCTTGTAGACACTGGTAAAATAGATAAATACAGAAATTTGCTTTGGAGAAGCAGACAGTCTTCAAGTGTAAAGAAAGGATGGGCTGGTGAAATGAACAGGGCTTGTTGTTTTCTTTGGCCGGAAAAGAGAAGAAAACAAAAGGTAAGAAAGAGGAGCATGGACGTGCAGCAAAGTGAGACAAAGAAATAGTTTTCAGACATGCAACCACAAAGTGGTAGTCACCTCTACCGCCCCTACAGTCTGTGGTTACGCTCATGCGTGTGACCTGTGCAGGGTGTAGATGTTATAATCTGAGCGTAAAGTACAAGCAGTCTGAGGGAAGATATACAGTGTTTATATCCTCCATTGGGTCAGCCGCAGCAGACTGTTCCTGTGCAGGGAGACGTAATTACACTCATGCAGCAAAGAAGACACACACACACACACACACACAAACACACACACACACACACACACACACACACAAACACACACACACGAACACACACACACAGTGTTCCTAAGTTATACAAAGACCCAGTATTTCACCCTTCACACTCAAGACAAGTTATTGCGGTTAAAGGAAACTGCAAGATCTGTTGTCATACAGAGACACCACGAGTGTCAAGATGAATGGTGTCCGATGATGTCCATCACCTCACTGTGTTCAAATGGCCCACCCTCAGCAAGATTGGACCCACTTGACCCTGTTTGTTGCCTTTGTATTGTTTAAAAGGTTAATATTTCACACAGCTTTTGTAGTCATAAAAATAATAGATATGTGTGCTGCAGTGCAGGTATGACACACTTTTCCCCCCACAAAATTCATCCTTTTTTTAAAATACGTTTGTAAAAAGAGAGGCCTATCACCAGCAGTCAGTGTTATATAAGCGCTTATCTCACACAGTCAAGTCTGGGCTGACTAGTCTCGTCGCTTGTTAAAAGTCACACTCATTTTACTATTAGCTGTCGGCCCAATGAGGAATTCAGCAATGTTTTCCAAATAATATTTATCAGCTATGTTGAGCCTGAAACCAGTCACAGTTAAACTTCTGAGATGAGGGAAGATGCAAACACTCAGAATCCTCACTTACAATGTAATGGTTAGAACCAGATCAGTTTCTATCGCTGGTGATGCATAAGTTGTCAGAATTAGCATGCATGTATTGCACAGGCTAAAGACCTTAAATAATAAAAAACAGGGTTCAGGGATTGTGACGCTTGTCCTCCTGAATAACAGAGTAGGTTTCAGGAAAATCCCAGAGATACATAGGATTGTAATTTGATCTCATTCTCTCTACCCTTTTCTCTCTCACTCCATCTCTCTCTAACATAGTGCAGTGAATGGGATTAAACTGTTTTAAACTTATCCACAGGGTCTCCATAATTCAGTCCAACTTTAGTAGCCGCAAAGTTATTTTATTCTTTATATTTGCAAACTTTTGGTTGATTGTGTTTGGTTGACACACACACACACACACACACACACACACACACACACACACACACACACACACACACACACACACACACACACACACACCACCGGAGGGGTGGGGATTGGGAATAGTACAGAATGTTACAATGTACAAGGAGTGGAACTGGGTCGAGTGAGTGGTGAGGTTTTTTAGGGGGCTACTGCCATTCTTTATTGTAACCAAATGTCTGATAATATCAAAAATAATAATAATTACTGTACAGTTCTAAATGCAAAGATGCTAATGCTCTCGACTCAATTTCCCAAAGTCTCCTCGATGCCAAAGTGGAACTCGGTAATTAAGGCGTAATACCCGCAATAATATCATTTTAGTAGGTTAAAGAGGATTAAATGGGCACGACTCACTCAGGCGTTTTCGGGGCACTTTGGGGGTCCTTTGGGCAGAGGAGCGCGCGTGTCCCTCCCTGCAGCGCGTTTGCAAAGATGAAGTGCCCGACATGAATGCAAAGGGTTTTTTTCTGTCATAAAAAGACTATAAAAGTACCGAGTAAACATGATTCCAAGTAAAGAAGTTATTTGTTTTATCTTGCGTGATTGTCATGATTGCACATCGGATTCTCTTGTTTGGAAATCCTGTCATTCTTCTCAATAACCTGACATTACCTAACACACGTGTTGTAATCAACTGCACCCCCCTCTTGATTATTTGCTATTATTTTTTTCAAATGAAGACAAACTGCTAAATGCTGCTAAATAACAATTTAAAAAAAATATAACATTTGTAAAGATTCATTGTATGCTTGTGCCGCTGCCGCAGAAACACAGATCTGGCTGTAATCATGAGACCTGTCCGAAATCCGAGAAATACACACTGTGCCCTGCGCATACAACGTATACTTGTAACTCTAGTCCTGCATGTAGCATGTCAACATGAGGAGACAGTGTTATTTCAATATGACACATTCAGCAAAAGGAAGAGTGACTACCGGAAAACATCCGAACAATTGATAAACACATATCAGGCAGGTCTTAAAGGTAATCCTTTACAGTCAAGAGAGAAGTTATGTGTAATCACAGTTTAAGAGTTTTCTCTGACAAAAACTTAAGTCAGATTTCTTCTACGTCCATTTGACCTACTTCTATACTGTAACATTACATAACATGCCTGTCTTTGTGTTAGAAGGGAAAAGAACCCTGTGAAACCAATTTCATGGGGTTGGTTATGCTTGGCAGAAAGAGACCGTGCATGTTCCAGGCTTCTATGAAAGTTTGATTTAGTTTGAATCAGCACAGCCTAATGCTTCGCACCATGGCAGAAACATTTTGTCCTGACCTACAAGACGGAATTAGATTATAGCTCAGTCTTCATGAGCAAATCATTAAGTAATTGAATTCGAAGGCATGACAAAAATGTAAAGTACTGAATATTATTTAATCATTCCTAAAATGCAGGACATTGAGGCCATGATATTTGTACTTATCACCATGGTTGTTGTTAAAGAAAGTGGCTTAATGTATTTACAAACACTTAACCTCAGCACAAATGATTGAAACAGTTATCAATGACCATGGGTGTGGAAGTTGAGTCAGGATCTTGTTCACGGCAAGGGCAGTCAAACCCTGGAATAATTAAGAATGGGCATTTGTTTCCCCTTACTCATAGCCGGCAGCAGGCTAGTCCATTTCTGAACCACTCAAAAGTACCATTAAGATAATTGGTTTCCTTTTATTCTGTCAAAAACAGGTGAAGAAACCTTGTGACTTGGACTGAACAGCAAAGTGTATTTTAAGTAAACAGGCCAAATATAGATAAGGTTAGTGCTCACTATCTGAGGTCAAAAAAGTTACCTTGAGACTATTTATCAGCCACCAACTGCTGCTGCGAGGAATCCATAGTGGCTGTTATTTGTGCCACATTTCAGCTACACTCTAAACAGAAGTACACATCAACTCCATGTTTGTTTCTTTAATGAAGTATGTTGCCTTGTGGTGAAAAGGATTAAAAAAAAACAAAAACAAACACTGATCAGAGTTGGATGAGGATCATTTATTGACATTCCCAACTATCCTCTGAATAAATCTATCCACCCCATTTGGTGTGGAGGCTGTAACAAAGTAATAAATATGGTGGATATAAAATCATGCCAGCATTTGATGCCATATAACATTTAAAAGTGTAATTCATAGCAGTCAGGTGAATGAGCTGCCAGGCCGAAACTTGGGGCAACAGTGTCTTCTAGCAGGTTGAAAATTCCTTTAAGCTGATCAAATGACCTGCAAGAGAGAAGGACATTGTAACCAACACAGACTACAAAGTAACAAGCCAGCCAGATTTTGTGTTTGTACCTTTGTTAAAGAGTCTTCTGGATGTTATTCAGGATGTCACCGTAGACAACGTTGAATAGCTGCTCCTTTGTCTTGGTTCCATCAAGCTGCACTGTAGTAACCAACAATATCTCAACTTTCAGTACTCAAGTAAACTGCAGAAGAACACGAGGATACCCAATGTAGACACTTACAGACGTCAACGCCTGATTCCTCCATGATGTTCTTGTGTTTCAAGTACATGGGCCAGACATGACCATCAAACAGGCCAGGGGGGTCTGACACGGTGTAGTTCCTTGAGCTGCAATTGGAAAAACATTTCCATTAGAAGAATGTGAGATGACCAAGGGCAGGATCAACGTCTGAGCATCGAGGCACTTACCACCTCCTCTTTTTGCATTCTTCATACGGGATGGACAGAAAGTATCGTTGGTTCAGCACGTCGATCAAAGGTCTGCACAGGGGTGATACCAAATACTTAACGTTTATTCTTGATTCCTTGGGTCAATTACAATGTAATTTTCATTGGTAAACGGTAACTGTGCACACTTACTGGTAGGTGTAAAGCAGAAAGCCCTCCACAATGAGGATGTGGGTCTTCTCTTGGTCGGGCTTTGAAAGAATCTCAGTATCCAGGGTGTTATTGACGCCATGAGACTTCTCAAACTTAATCGGATTCTCCAGCCATGCATAGATGGTACTCATCATGGCATCCATATCCAGAGCAGTGATGACTGAAAACAAAAACAACGAGGAGGGGGAAAGGTAGAATGTGGACAGCGTTGCAAGGAGCAAGTGAGGAACTTGTGGTATATTCCAGTAAAGCTGTGCAGCATGCAGAATACAACTCAATAAACCAACACACTTCCATAAAAACCCAGGCTTACCATCATACTGCTTAAAGCCATCTTCGACTTCAATCTGATCTTGGGGCTGAAACATACACGATAAGATGTACCCATGTACACACTAGTGCTACATGCTGCTAAAGACCACATGGTCCATGCCTATCGAGCAACAGAGGCAGCAAACTAACGCCCCGACGACTATGACAAGCTACCCAGGTTTGTATGCCTTAAGTTCACCATTCCAGTCTCCGTGAGGCTCACCTTGAAGAAGTCATCCTGGTGAACAACACAACAGTTTGGCAGGTTCTTGATCAGCCGGTTGGTGAGGGTGGTTTTCCCTCCGTTGGTGACGCTGCGTAGACCCAAGCGACAAAAGGAGATCAAGTGATTATTTAAGCCACAGAGCAATTGCTATGGGTCAATTATCTAGAAAAGTGTGAATTAGACATTAACTATAGAATTTTTTCAATGATTTACTTTTTTTTAACCATTAGCTTTCGCCTGGTTACGTTATTTTCGGCTGTTGGCGCAGACATGACACTTATGAAATTCTCTCTGAAATTGCAATTTTAACTGAGGCATTTTTTTGCAAAGCAAAAAAGAAATAATTTCTTTTATATTATATTCCTTTTGACACAGACACGCGGGTTCGGCCTTTTATGGTCCGTCGGCTATGCTAGCTGGCAAGCTGCGCTCCATTCATTCAGTCACTCACCCGCCGATGCCGATAATGTACTTCATGATTTCAAGTGGCTGCTACCAAAAGTCGCGGGGAACTGAGAACGTCGATAAACCGGGACGCAGTGATCGGACGGAAGAAAGTTCAAAAAGAGAAGGTTGCACAAAAGGAAACGTCAACTACTTGACTCCTCCATGGCACTTGAGTGAGTGTGTAAACGCTGGGGAGGCGAGGTGTCGCTCGGACGCTGTCTTCCACCGAGAGAGGACTGGCTGTCTCAGGAGCGCTCTATACGTACTCAACAGGAGAACGTGATTGGACATTTAAACACTTCGAACTGTAACGTATAGCCCCAAACAGCCAATCAGGAGCCGGCAATGCCGCAGCTCCCCCTCACCGCGCCTGGATTTTTTCTCCACCCTCTGCAGGAGGAAAGAAACTCGTCGCGGTTACGGGGTTTGCGGCGGGGAATCCAGACGGCAGACACGTCCCAGTGCAGTTTGTTTTGTTTCGAATCACCCGAGTCGACACTACTTTGGAGATGGTGATCGAACAAATTCATTGCGCAGAATAAAATGCGTTGTTACGGTGATGATCTTCAACCTGTTGGAGCTACTGAGCTCCAATGGGGAAATGTAAATAAACGAATTCAATGCTCAGCGTCACCGAACGAACTTGAGTTAATGGTAAAAAGTCGGGTTTCTCAAAAAAGAAAAAAAACGGAACCGCATTTAACTTGTGCATTGACGGGGTCGTTTGAAGGGAAATTGTAGGACGTGACTTTTTCATTTTACTTTACAGTATTTCGTTTTAACTTTTTTTTAATTTTATCACGATTACAAGATAAACAAACATGACGAAAACATTAAGAAATTTTAGGAAAAAATGTAATATATATCAGAACTCTTTGATCTGTTGGGTCTCCCGAGCTCCAACTGTGTTTTTGAATATTTATTGCATCTTAATGGACCATGGAATAGGTACATATAAATGCAAACAAACGAATTTAATACTCATCGTCACTGAACAAACTTAAGCTGAGGGTGAAAAGCCGGATTTCTCAAAAAAGAATCAAATGCAACTGCTTTTAAGTTGTTCATTGACGTGGTCATTTGAAAAGAAATTCCAGGATGTGACTTTTTGACAAATATTTTGAATTCAATTTTTTTTTACGATAAATATTTTTTTATTTTATTGTATCACTGTCACAACGTAAACATGACGAATACAGTAAGACATATTGTTTATTTTTATATTACTTATAATTATAATTATGTTCTTTACCTCTAGAATAGACATGTATTCTGGACATACAGCAAGGCATAGGACTGTATACTGAATATTTAGTATATTGTCTACATAATGCATGTCATTCATGCGCCTACCTTCTTCCTGCTCGTCCACGCGGCTGAACATTTAGGAGGCAGTTTTGAAATCTGATTGATCGAGATGAGAAACTCTTAAAGTCCAGTTGTTGAATAAATGCTGTATGAATGTTTGAGGAAAATCAGAAAATAAAAGACTGGATCAGTTTTTCTAAATTGTAAATTGCACAAATAAAAACACAAATGTTCCAAACCAGTGAGTGGAAGCAGTTCTTGTCCATTTGATAAGACATCTGTTCACTTATAGCTCATACCATCTTCATATTCTTTCCGATGCTCTTCTAACACTGTCTGAAAATATTGTCAAGCCAGAAGAGTCGTTATCAAAATGAAGCTGATGACTTTTTGGGGAAGATCATCCCACATCCATTCGGAGAACAAACAAATAACTTAATTGCTTATCATGATGATGTCGGAGCAGGAATTCTTTTTATTTTCTGTAACAATATTTTAGAGTTGTTTGAATGTGTATTTGATGAAGGCCACTCTTGCTAGTGTATTACTTTAGAATTATTTCTCATTTATCACAGTGTGCACAGAAGACAGGACATCTATCTTAAAGTTATTTTCATTCAATCTACAATGCGAAAATGGCAAATCCTAACATATCACTCCTATCTGAGGGATAAGAAATAGTCAGATTCTCATAAAATAGTTGCATGTTCCTCCATGTACAAAACATGTTTTTATTCTGAAACATCTGTTCTCCAATTACAACTTTGTATTTGACGCAGGCTGCGTGGGTGTGTTCGTCACCAGCCTCCATCTGACGTATCTTTGTTTTATTTTGAATTTTCCTTACCAACTGCATGATGTAGTTTGCTTAGGCTACACCAAAATGTCGGGGTTTTCACCCTCGAAGACCTCGTCTTGGAAGAGGATGTGGTCCAGTGCGAAGTCAGAATTCCATTTGTCGCTTGACTCTTCTTTGACTTTTGACTTAACTCCAGTCTGCTGCTAGAGGCTGCAAATTTGTAACTGGGAATTATTTCTTGCAACAAGCCTGTAATCGGTGCAAATTAAATCTGTCTTAATTGTTTCAAGTAGTTTGACAATGAAAAACTTCAACTCCACAATGGGGACGAAAAACACTTCAAGAAATCTCTCATTTGACTTCCATGTGACTTCATGACAGTACCTTTAAAATGTGACTTATTATATCTGAGTCCCTTAAGCGCAGCACGATGCTCTTATCGTGTTTTTCATGCATTTAGTGGGATTGGAGAAAGATGACCTTTGTGAGAGTCCCTGTGTTTGTTCAGGGCCGTGAGTTGATGGTTGATTTTTTGACAGTTGGGCTCAGCGGGCTCTTCGGTCATAAAAACTGTGAATTAGGTATAGAATAGAATCATTCTACCAGTAGCAGTACTTAATAATTGGCAATCACTATGGTATAAAAACATTAAAAAAATAAAAATAAAAAATAAAAGTGTACAAGAAATAAAACAAAACAAAACAAACAATATAAACAATATATAATCAGTATAACCGTGCAAAAGTGGCTACTAGCAGTGTACAACATTACTTACAACACCAACAGCTATGGGTGTTCGGGGTAATGGATGTTTGATTGAATGAGTTAGTGAATGAATGAATGAGTGGATGAATGAAAGAAAGTATTTTAAAACAGATTCAGTATCTTTTAATCGTTAGTTCTGAACAAAAATTGTTTTTGCTTGTCTGCATTTGAAGAGTGGGAGCATGAGGATGATGTTAGATAATTATTTTATCATTCCCGTATTCATGTTGATGATCCACTGGATACTTCCCATGTGGAGTTTGCAGTCAATCAGTGGTTGATTTGGTGTCAAATACAAAAATAGAATAACAAAAAAAAGATGGGAAGATCAAACGGTCACAGAATTTCAATATTAATAAAACCACTATAAATGTAAGATTTTATTCGCATTTGCCTTTCTTCTGTCCAAGTGTCACCTTACTAAGAAGTCCCCCTCTCCAATCTACTTACTGCTTTACAGTCACATTGGACCTCGGATTCTTGGCAGTCACACCAATGTCATCCTTCACTTTCACATTTAAGCTAATTGTATTTCCATAAAAGTAACCGATTGCTTGCAGATACGATTGTATTGTACAGTGGTAACAATCGTCTAAATTCAATCTAAATCATTGATGTAACCAAGCAAGTATGTGTTGTGCTTTTTGTTCTGCTCTTATCATTAAGCATCCTGTGATGAAATTGATGAATAAAATTCACTTTAAACACAGTTCAGCATCAACGAGAAAATAAAATAAGCAAAATTATGAACAAAAAAACATATTACAAAGTAAAACCATGCTGATAAAATAATGTCTGGATGTCAAGTTAAAAAATAACGTTGGAAATCAGAGCTGAGTCTTGACATCAATTTACAGGTTTGCACTTCTGTTTTTGTTGTTTTAACAGTGTTTGGTATCAATGTAGTTGCATTTCTACCATCTTCAAGCTTAACTTTCCCATGTTGCGCATTTGGTTTCAAATTTATCTTTGAACTGAATGGAAAATTATTTTATTTCCTCTGCACTGTCTCCATATGAGTCCAACCTATTCATCGCAGCAGTAACATCATTGACTTTCTTGGACACATGTGTTTCCTGTATGTGATAAGAATGCGCTCCACTGTCTCAGCCTCAGTTAGTGATCACACATCTCAAATTTAACAGTCCCAGGAAATTCCCTCTACAATGTGGCATTGTTGTATGTAAGAGTTTAAAGAACAGCAAATAAACAAGCAGTATTTTAACATACATTCTAGCGACATACCCACCCCAGCAGGAGCATTTCAGTAAAGCTTTTAACCTTTCTGAATTTGTCTTCGTTTTGGTCCTTTTTCTATACTATTTTTCTATGTTGGTAGATAAATAGATTTAATCATGCTGGCCAGTGAACAACAATTTCACCATTTATGATCAGTGCAACCACCTGTTGATCAGAACTCAAATCTGACGCTTATCAGTGACGTCTCTTACCAGTAGACATAAGACGGCAGTTCAGGAAGCTCATTGCTCAGCCTGTTTAAATATCTGTGTTACCGATTCAAAAGTACTACCTGCTAAAAAGGCTAATTTTACTCCATGGTTGATTAAGCCAGTCATATCTTTGTGCCCTTTTGAATAAAAGTTCTAAATCCATGTAGCATATTGTAATCCTCAGGTATAAATTACTTTTATGGAATTTTGTTTTCTGCACATAGAGGATGATTTTTGATGATTTGGAAACTAACGTTGAACTTCCACTAATCTCTGGGATTTCTTCTCTGACACAAATACTGTTTAACCAGAAAGCTGAATATATCTATTAAGATCTAAATTTTATTAACACGGTAATTTTTTTTGACAAGCAGTAAGTAAAACTGGGGTGTATGTTTTACATCATGGAGAAATGAGAGGTTGTGTACATCTGACTGCAGACTGAGTTTAAAAATTAATGGCATTATTATTATTATCACATTCAGACCTGCAATGAGTAATTCATGAACTTCGAGTAGCTTGTGAATTCATCAGAGGTCGAGGCAGGCAGAAACTAAGGCATCAAATAGTTGTGCTCTTTTTCAGTTTCCTCTTCAATTTTCCGAGGGTGTCAAATGACCTGAGGAACTTCACAGAAATGTTGATGTTACTCATTGGTGTCAAGCTATAAAAGTTGGGATACGCTCTGAGTCATAAATGTAACCGTACAAAGGGACACATTGCCACCCAGTGGTAATGCAAAGTTGCAGTAAAACACATATTTATCATGTTTGACTAAATAATTTTTCAAGTTTGTTTTCACAAGGTTCTACCTTTATATATTTCCTTATTGATGTACATCTTGAGTCCTGTTGTTTTTGTGATGTGAAAGTAATTATTCAGTGTTTACCATATGTTTTAGGCAGTGGCATTGAGGAAAAGACAGGAGCCAGAGCTGAACGCAGCAGAGATAAAGATGTTGAGGTTCTCTTTGGGAGTGATGAGGGTGCATAGGATCAGGATGGGGTCTATCAGAGGGACAGCACATGTTGTGGAGATAAAGTCAGAGCCTGACTGATCTGGTTTGGTCAGGTACAGAGGAGGGGTAGTGAATATATTGGAAGAAGGATGCTGAGGCTGAACCAAGCAGGCAGGAAGCCTAAAGGGAGAGCGAAGAGTAGATTTATGGATGTAATGAAAGAGAGCAAGAAGTTTGTGGATGTGAGAGGAGAGCCTACAGATAATATGGTTAGCTGGAGGAGGTTAAATCTCTATGGTAACTCCTGAAAGGGAAAGAAGTAGTTTATCATGTCTATCATCTTGCATTCATATCAGATTCCATAATGTAATCATTTTCATTCATTCATTCATTCATTCATTATCTACCACTTATTCTGCACTTAGGGTTGCGGGGGTGCTGGAGCACTTAAACAAATGTGCTATATTTTTGAAGGAAATTTCACAGGTGCTTTTTTTTCTAGCTGCTGTTCAACTGTTTAACACCCAGCTGTGCTTCCAATAGACTTATTGGGAGCATATCTACTCATCAATACTTTCCTTGTGTTTTTCCTTTGTGCAGCGGTTTTCTGTGGCTAGTTTTTCATTTTTGCAGAAGAGAGTTCATATTTTTTTATTTTCTATACTTCCCAATACTTTGTATGCTATTGTTCATACTTATAACATCTATAATTTAACTATCTCTACTACACTCCCCACTTTCTGCCATGCAATAAAAATTTTACCATTGTGGAATGATTGAATAAGCGTTCTATTTTATTCTGACTATTACCTCTGTCACAGGCAACTTTGCTACAAGTTGCACTACCAGTTTAGTGTAGGGCAGAAAAAATGTTGTAGTATGAATTTTCTATTAGTGGAAACTTCTATAATATCGCTGGCACTGAGAAGCTTGCAGGACGAGACATTCACTCCCCTGTTTTGTTAATTTAATCCCCCGGGGTGGCAAGGTTCCGAGCGTAACGTCTCCCGCGGCAAATGTCGGACAACATTAGACGACACACCACCCCCCTCCGTGATCCATCAGCCGACCTAGCCCCGGTGTTCGGGGTGCGTGTGAGTGGGGTCCATTTTAAATATTTAAATGAAATCCTAGACCTGTGTTCCTTCTTTGAGGCTCAAGGTTCCTCTTACAAAGTGCTAGCAGCTAGGTCAGCGAGCGGTCCGCCCCGACCGGAAGTTCCGGAAACAGCGCGCTTGACGGAAACACGGGTTGTTATTTTGTTTGTTTTTTGTGCGAGGCTACCTGTTAAGCACTCCGGTGCTTTGGCCAGCCTTCCCGCCACCGCGTCCGCCCCCGTCCCCTCCCCCCATGGCCTGTCGTTTCACCCCCGCGTCGCGTCTCCGGACGCGGTCATGACTTCCAGGAAAACCGGCATCGTTTGCGCGGCTCGGGGCTGCCACAACAACTGGTACAAGCGGAAGGGTCACCTGGAGCAGGAGTGCTTCGACCATCGGCCGCGCACCAGAGCCGAGTGCGGCTGCGGGGCGCCGTACGATCTCCACCCTCCGCCGAAAAACAAGGAACACCTCCAGCTGTGGCTGAACGCACTGAATTTGAAGAAGCCGCCGAAGAGACCTTATGTTTGCTCTTTCCACTTCGTCAACAGAGGACCCACGGAGGACCACCCACTGCCAGAGAAGTGGCTTGGATATGAAGTTCCAGCAAATAGTCACGACCAGGGTAAACGGAACCCCGACTGGGAGGACTATTTGGCATACTTAAATGTTGTCTCACACTAGAATGTGTTGTTAAAATAATCTATTTCTTTAAAGTCGCAATTTATAAGACATATTGTTACCTACGAACGCAGCCATTGTTTTACTAGCCCAATTGCATGCTGGGTAGGTGACGTACATTGGGTGCGTTGTCTTCACTCTGGCTTTGCGCTAGCCTTAGCTTTCGCAACTCAGAATACCGTCATAATGCCACATTGTGCTGCTCTTGGGTGCAATTTCCAGTCCAAGGGAAACAAAGGGAGTGATATAAGCATACACAGCTTTCCAAAGGACAAGAAAGGAAGACAGGAGTGGGAAAATGCTTGTGGACGTGCGCAGCTTCCTAAGGACCCGCGGCTCTGTTCTCGCCACTTCTCTCGGGATGCATTTGATGCATTTAACCGACCTCAGCTGGTGAAGGAGCTCACAGGTGCTGCGGGTTTTAGGCGGAGACTGAAGCCAAACGCCGTGCCAACAGTTTTCTTTCACGAGCAGACAATATGCACTCGGAAAGGGAGTGGGGGCCGTCCGAAGAAACGCCGGACGCTCGGTGATCTCCTGCGAGGAAGTGAACAACCGGCTTCTGCGGAAGTTGCGTCTGATGGCGAAAGACCGGGAACCAGCGCCGTCACAGAGGAAGCGGTCGAGTCATTCGGTCAGTCGGCACAGCAGTTTCCTCTGTTTGCAGCGCAGTATAGTTGCAGGACGCACAGCAGTGACTATTGGCCGGCCCTTGCCTCCTCACGACTTTGTTCGTCCTCTTTTTTGAGGTTCATTTTGCCTTTTGTCTTCAGCACAATCCTCCTCGCTCACACCTCTCCCGGGTTCAAATTGGAAGCGGTGCACGGATTACTTGGTTTTGCACCGCAGGGTAAAATTCCCGGGACCGAGCCAAGTGCAGCCGTGTGACGGCACTATCCAGGCCGCATTGCGACATAAACAACAATGGCGGCCAAGGAGTCCGAATCACAATAATAATAATCACCAGAAGCTAAGCATTTCTATTTCAGAAGAAAGCATAAAAGTCCATCAAGTGAAAAATTGCACAAAAGTCTACGATGTGTAATCTACATCTATGACCTGTCTATGATCAATATTAATGTCAGACTGCATAAATATCATAATACTGGTTAGGTTATCTTACATCACCTCCTTCTGCTGTGCCTTATCGTATCTAGGCTTTTTTTTGTCAATGAAACATTGCTGTTAAAACGTTATTGTTAATGCCAGTTCCAAAGTTATGACATGCACATGCACACACACACACACATATATAGATATACATATATACATTTTTGCCATAGGCGAATAGTTGAGGTTTTTGCAAAAAGATAACACTTTATCAGAGAGCCGTTGGGTGTAATTCGCAGGGAAAACTTGCTTGCAGGAGTAATTCAAAATGCAAACAGTTATGCTTATGTTGCCGCCACATTCTGGCCTCCATTATGTCCAAATACAGCACCTATTAGTTCATCACATAAGTACAAACATTGGAAACCCAGACAAACAATTGGGCTTTTTAACATTAAGTTATAGGAGGCTCACAAAGTTCTAACAGGTACAGCAAATGATGCCGGGAAAGTTCCCCTGGCCAGTCTTCCAACAAAACATTACAATATGAAAAAATGTAAAGAAAAAGAAAACGAAGGATCGAAAAGTATTCTTGTCAAAATCTCTTGGACTTAATTTTTTTTTTCTCTCAAATGTTTCAACTCTCATCAAGGAGGCTTGTAGGGAGTTTCCTAAAAAAAAGCACAATTGTTGGGGTCTAAGTTGCGATGGCTTACTCTGTAAATCGAGGAGTTGTTTTGCAGAAACAGGGTCAAAGGGGGAGGAGTGCAGACCTCTCAGAAAGATCCACCAATGGAACCAGACACTGGCAACTACCACCTGAGCCTCAGGCCATTTGATCCAATGGGTTCCACTCCTTTGTTTCTCGTTCTGAGAATTTTGGCTACACCAATTTTTAATCCAGGTATGTCCCCAGAAGTTGTACCTTTGTTCCCACCTAACAACAATCGGCATTAACACAACAAGCACCTTTGACCTTGATTCTGCATAACAAATCCTCATTTACATAAACAGCCATTGCAATTTGTTACAGACCAGCCCCCAACCCTGAGGGTTATATTCCGAAACTCCCCTCAGTCCATTCAAACTGAAGAACCCTCTCAGAGGTGAAACGACCTCAAGAGAAGAAAATCATGTCCAGTTGCCACAAGAAGATTTTGACAAGATTTGCAATTTGCAATTTAAAACATGCAAAAAGATATTAGTAAAATAAAGCGTAAACCTATCCGTGTGGTTAATACTGTGATGTATGTATTTGCACCCGAGAGAGGTATTGGATATCCTGTTATTATTAGTCTATTGATTGTGTTCATCGAGTTGAGTCCCAGAAGCTGTTCAGGAATCTTGAATTACAGCTCTTCTGTGGTAATTAGCTGGATGTGATGAGTTTTTTATGATGTTATTGGCACGCTGTATGCGTCGGGCACCAGTAGATGCCTTCTAGGGAGGGGAGGTGTGTGTTAGTGATGTTCTGTGCTGTATTGATGACTGTAATGCCTTCCACTCAGCCTTGGTAGAGCTTGCAAACCAAAACAGGATGTCACGGCAGAGGATGTTTTCCATGGTGCATCTGTAGAAAGACAGCAGCAGCGCCCGAGAGAGGTTGACTTTCCAGAGTGACCTCAGGAAATAGAGGCGCTGCTGAGCCTTCTTTACAACGGCAATGACTACTATTTTGTTGGTGGTGTTTGTTGGTGTGCTGTCAAAAGTGTACAGTGTGAACAGTGCTGAGAGTCGAGACTGGAGAGTAGTGAGATCCAAACCTTACAGTCAGGGGGCGGTCTGATCGGAAGTCATCAAGCCATCTGCTCATGTCCAAAGCAATTCCTAGTTTGAGTAGCTTGTCTACTCGTCTGCTTGGGATAATTGTATGGACTGCAGAACTGACGCCTACAAGCAGAATCCTTGCATTTGAGCCTGAGGCAACACTTGAGTGAAGTGTTGTGTTAATGGTGTCCTGTTGGCTCAATATGAAAATTGGTGTTGATCAATGGAGGGTGAGAGTGCTGCCTCCCCTTGTTGCCACTGTCATGTGAGAATTTTTTTTTTCAAATTTTATACAAATATTAAAGCTCTGTTGAGAGATTTCATTGCTTTTTTATGTAGTTGGTGCACATATTGATCAATTAGGACAATAACGTCTTGGTAACCGGGGATCCTTTTAATGAAATGTTGCAGGTAAAAAGCTACCTGACATGAATGTCTACAAGTCAAAAACTTTTTTTGAAAATCTGTATTAAATAAGATAATTTATTTGATTTACCCGGTTGCAGATCTAAAATTAAGGAAACAAAACAAAGTTCAGTGTGAAAGTGCATCAAGCTAAAATCTCCACATTTTGTTGTGGCCTGTCAGATAAACGTTCTGCATGAAGTGTGTGTGTTCCAGCAGGTATGAACAGTGTAAAGTGTGATAATCGTGTACCAAGAGGCTTTTTCAGTTTGAATGATGAAACCTCTCAGATTGAAGTGAAACGTAGCAAAGGGACGAAATTCAATTCCGCTCTCCACCAAAAGAATCCAACAAGAATTTTCCATGACTTGAATGACTGAGATCTTCGTAACAAGTTTACAGCAGTGTGCCAACATCCCCAACCTTCTGAAAGCTTAGATTTGGATCTCCTCGGGCAGAGCTTAATGCCAGGTCGTATATTTAACCCTGCCTCTTGACAATCTCGAGATGTCAGTGCCAACCTATAATTGGCTCCAGGTACCTGACAAGAATAAGCAGTTTTATCATTGGCTGCATTATTTATTTGGTCTTATTTTTGGCAGATGGGGGTCACTGTGATGCTGCCTCAACAATGGATTTCGGTTCCTCACATCCAGGTCAGGGAGAGAAGATGGACAGCCATCACATGCCAAAAGTAAGCAAAGAAGTGATTCTTCAGGCCATGCTGTTGCCATTTTCAGATGAAAATGCCAAAATCTTGTGCTTTTGCTCGGTTTTCCTCTACTTAAAGTCAGATCGAAACTAGAAATAGAGAGGTACTGCTGGTTTCCAGTGACCATTTTTACTTTTGAGATGATACTGCCAATTTGGCAAAAAAATAATTTGATTTTGAAATTCAGTCTTTTCAGCATCTCTTCAGTCAGGTGAGGCTTTCAGTGGCAGTAGTTTTGGACCACAGTGGCAGTCATGTCTTAAAAATAAACTAAATGTAAATTATCAAGTTTAAAATGTCTATATTACGACATTTCTGGAAGAACTGACATGAACTCTCCGTTTAACGTGACAGGACAACGCAGGCACAAAGGCTTTTTCCGACTCCGTCACAGGGGAGTTCGGGAAGGCCCTGTCTGGCTTGCGAAAGAGAAAAGCTGCGATGCAATCTCTGTGTTCCTGGAAAAGCATGGTGAAGCCTGCAAGGAGAAGTATCAGCAAGGGACCTCCAAGGTACAGAAAAACTTCTATGGCACGGTTATATGGCCCACTTTTGGGATATTTTTTTATTACTATTTTCATGTTTCATGTGACAATATAACATCTGTTCACAGCTTTTGCTCAATTAGCGAGTGTAAGATCTAGATTGGACAAATTTCAACAAAACAATGCCTTTCCTGTTTTCTAATGTCTCTGTTTAGTTGGGATCTCTGCACAAAACGTTCCTCGATGTTTGCTTTTCTTTTTCCTCCAGTCACTGGATGCCACCTCCACACCCTGATCATGATTATTCTGAGCTCATCCTGCCTTTGGAAGAGAAACTGAAGCATTTCCGTAAGACGGTCAGTCACAAAGATGAGCTAATGGCCCAGATCAAGGCAGAGCGGTTCCTCATCGCAAGGTTCCAGGGGGATCATAGGAACATCATGTTTTACACAGGCTTTCCAGATTACAACACATTCATCGCGGGGTTTATGGCCCTGCAGCCTACCGCCGAAAGCATTGTCCGATGGAGTCAAGTCCAGCGGTTGAAACAAGCTGACCTGGAGGTTCTAAGGCAGGGCTTTAGTATCTCTAAGCTGGCCATCATTGACCAATTTTTCCTTTTTCTTTGTCGAGTGAGGCAAGGGCTCCCTGAACAGGATCTCGCCATGCACTTCAATGTGTCCCAGTCCACTGTAAGCAGGATCTGCGCAACTTGGACAAGCTTCCTACATTTCATGTTAGGGTCATTTGCAATTTGGCCCTCGAGGGCCAACATTTGCCAGTTTATGCCTTTGTTTTTCCAAAGCACTTACCCCCAAACCAGAGTCATCTTGGACTGCATGGAAATACACGTGCAGAAGCCAAGCTCCAAAGTTCTCAACTCCGAAACGTTCCCCCACTACAAAGATGATATGATGCTTAAGGGCCTCATAGGTATCGCTCCGTCGGGCGAGTTGATATTTGTCAGTCAGCTGTTTGCAGGTTCTCTATCTGACAAGGAACTAACAAAGTCCTCAGGCATCCTCCCATTGCTGGAGGCGGGCGACGAGGTCATGGCTATGAAAGGTTTTCTCATCCAAGACCTTCTCTCCGGGATCGGCGTCTCCCTCGTGATCCCGCCCAGTTTCAGCCCGAATGGGAATCACCTCAGGGAGGAGGCAAAACACGTACACTCGATATCCAGACTCCGTGCTCACGTGGAACGAGCCTTCAGGAGGATCAAGGAGTATCACATCTTCGACAGGGTCTTACCTGTGACGCTTTTTGGCTCTGTGAACCAACTGTGGACTGTTTGTGCTCTCTTGAGTAACTTTAAAGGCCCCCTGCCCTAAAAGTTAGGGTTAAGGAAGTCTCCCCCCCCACACACACATATACACAGTTCTATGATACTGTTGGAACTGAAGAATAAAATAAACTCTTTTTCCACTCGTTATGGTGTAAACATTTTTATTGGGGGTTAACTCAAAAAGTGTTACATTGTATTGTGTGGAGGTGGAGCGGGTCAAATGTTACGGTATTTCATTCATTTGTGTCGATATACTGTAGGATTCACACAGGGGCACATGCTATTGATCTTTTCCATATATTGCAATTCCCTTTTTTATCAGTCAGATGTGTGACAGGTTCGTATTCCAAAATATCCCAAATTGAGATCATGTCAGATTGTGATTGATATATGAATTTGTTCTTAATCAGCATCATAAATGTTAATTAATTCAGGCAGTGGGTCTTGTAGTAAATTAATTTCAAATGCCCTCTTTATTTCCTTACATTAACCTTTTCCATGCCAGTTTATCTCATATATAGCAGATTTTTTTTTTTTTATAAACGTGTTTACTTAAAACAAATTAAGATAACATAATCCCTAATTGTTCCAACAACAAAATCTCTTATTCAACAAATACTATGAGAGACAATCATGAATGTATTAATAAAAATTTCGGAATCATTATTTTTATAACTACAGTACAGTAGATTAGAGCTGACATGGTATCAGTGGAGCGTTTTCTTTACATTCTGGACCAACCGAAGGTTCATCTGATGTTCATTAATCCTCTGGTTTGTAGCAGTAGACTCCGTATTGAAGCTGCGGGGGCGGGAATCCAAAGCTGCGGACTCCCGGCTCAGATGTACCACAGTTCCTCCGCGGCCTCATGATCGGGTACCGGACGCTTCCGTCAGCCAGCCAGCCACCATCACACCGGTCCAGCCCTGCCAGTTTCCAGGCAGCGTAGAGCTGTCCAACTTTAGCTATCTGTGCTTCGTCCCCCTTGCACGCCTGCCGAGCCTCAGTAAGGTTCAGCATGCGAGGAGATTCCAAATAGTAAACTTTACCTTTAAATAAAACACATTTGATTTAGTTGTTTTTTTTTTTAGATTCATCCTTTTATCCTTGTTGTCATTCTGTTATCTATTTTTATCCCTGTTGTTGTCTTTGTCTTTTAGTTGTCTCTTGTATTTATATTTATATTCATTTTTATTGTTATTGTTGCGCTGCTGTGACAAACAAATTTCCTCTATGAGGATCAATAAAGTATTTTTATAATCTTAAGTATCAATATCTAGAGCTGTGTGTCCCCTTGGGGTTTCATAAAACATGCTGATATCTTTCACTCATTATCAACACCGCCTACACTGCACTCAGGGTCACTGGAGTCCATCCCAGATGTCACTGGGCAGGAAGTAGGGTTCACCCTGGACAAGTCGTGGGGCCACATATAAAGCATACAACCTGGTAACAAACCAACATAGCCACGGGGGGAAATTGTGCAAAGACCCATCTTGGAATCGCACCTTCTTGCAGGGAGTTGGAAGCGCTAACCATGGCGCCAACTCGGTTGATAACTTATGCATAAGAAATACAGAGAGGTTTAATATTGGCCAAAATTTCCGAAAAAGGCCTATTCAGCCTGATAAAACTAGTAGATGTTGCTGTCGCAAAACCAAGAATAAACAAAACTGATCTGCTACAATTTAGTAGCCTGCAAGTGATCCTGCAAAAATCTGCGAGTTTTCTACCGAGATCGTGTACCGTAAACTTCTGACTCCGAAAGATCACCTCACCTCGCAGTGAAGACGAGAAGCAAAAGACATCATAGCGGTGAAGGTGGAGCCGGCGCCTGCCGTAGCTGCGTATCCCCGGGGCGAGGCCCTGGCCCCCGCAGGGCACCCTGGGCCGGGTGATGGGGTACTGGGCCGTCCCGTCAGCCAGCCAGCCTGCATTGCACCAATCCAGGCCCTCCTTCCAGGCCTTCAGGAGCTGACTGAAGGTGGCCAGTGTGGAGTCCTGCTCCTTGCAGGCCCGCTGGGCCTCCAGGAAGCTCAGGTAGTAACGTCCGCCTGGGTGCTGGTAGGGAAACACCACACCTGTGCGGATGAATTATGGGACTTGCAATTCTTTTTCTACTTGAGTGTTTTGACAAACACTTAAAAAGTGCAACATCATCACCCTCTTAAAACAATTGTCTAATCTGCTTAAATCAACTCCTTATTCAACATATGGCCAGTTTTCTTTTTTCTGAAATACCTGAAACAATGACTTTTGCGATTATTTCTTAGAAGGCGACGATATGTAAACTAATTTGATGACTCCATTGAAAATGCATACTCTGTCTACTGCAATAACTTTATTTACTAGGTCAGTTACTCAAAAATTAACATCTTGTCAATGCCCTATGGTACATTTTGGATTTCTCCTGCGCTTAATCTTCAATAACCACTTTGTCCACAGATCTAGGATTTTCAAAGTATTTCAGCTTCCTGTATCAGCTGTACAATAACACAATGGCTTGTCACAATTCCGATTTAGTGAATAAACTGTAAAATCTCTAATTTAAAGTGAACAGTGACTGTAGCTAGCTTGCTCTCGGTGGAAAGGTTTCGCACCTTGCAACTCCAGATCGACTGCTGCCCTTTGGTCCTCCAGTCCATCCACCACCTCACACACATAGCAGCCTGTGTCATTCAACTGGAGGTCAGTCATCTTCAGCGCAGCATCTCCTGGGAAGTCCTGCCTGAGCCACACGCGGCCCCTGAACAACAGGCAACAAAAATCAACACACACGCCAAAATGGCTGCTTCTTAGTATGAAATACACCAGGGATTCACATTATTTTGTTGTCTGCAACAACCTGAATTCTCCAAGGGTCCGAATGCGAGGCCCGATCGCCACCAGGACGTCAGTCTTAGGTCCCCCGGCGATGGGCAGCCGGGACCACTTGACCCGAACTTCCCTGGGAGCCTTCTGCTCCGGCTCGTACCAAAACTTGCACGGCAGGGTGGTGTTGGCCCCCGCGACCGCGAGCACAGACAGCTGGGCCGAAGCCACACGGAGCTTCACAGCGCCGGAATGAACTTCACGGGGGGTTTATTGGTAAAAATAGGTGACCTTGAGGAGAAGAATGCACTTTAACAATTAAAAAGGTACATGAAATACGTACTGTCTTTGTCGCCTTTCCCCTTGAGGAACTCCTGGTAGAAGAAGTGATCCGTGACTCTCGGGGCAGCCGAAGTCCAGCTCGAGAGCACCAACAGCAGGAGCAGAGCCTGAGGGCCGACCATCTTCCCGCCTGTGGGAAAAAAGTAACATCTGATTTTTAAAATAGATAAATATATTCATTAATTTATTTATCTGTAGTTACTAATTGTTTGTGAGAAGCACCAGGTCATAAACACGCACTGCCATCCATACTGTACATGCTCTGTTGTGACAATATTTCGCCAGTAGGGGGCGCTGTGCCAACGTGTATGAAAACGTAGCTTCGCCGACCCTCTGGGACTTTTGAAAACCAAAGAAAATAATATTTCTGGTTCTGTGAACTGTCTCGGTTGCATCACATTTTATAAGTTAATGTCGCAAAACTATTATCTTCCACTTAACTGTTTTCAAACAGCTTTGCGCAGTGCGTCAGTCTTTTATTCGAGTTGCGCACACAGTGGATCATCATGGCTATTTTTGCGTGTGTAGTTTCTTTTTTTAAATTAAATTAAAAGATGCTCAGAAATATTAAACGTCTGACGCACAAAATTGCACGTTATAATCAAAGTCACTGAAATGTTGCCTGGGTTTCACTTACCAGTTTGCTGTCGCTGTAGAAAGACGGAGTGGATTCAATAATAAAACACGAAATTTAAATTGAAAAAGAAAAAAAAAGTTGTGCAATATAGTGAATTCTACTCGTGAATGTAAAGAAGTGTCCGGCCGGGCGCAGCTGTCCGTCTGCGGCTCCTGACGTAAATCCACCACCTGCGGGTCCTTGCGACCAGTGAGTGACAGGAGAACAGACGCCCGGCTACATCACGCAGCCACCGTAAACACGACATTTCTGTATATGAAGGGGAAAGAAATGGAAGAATTTTTTTTTTTTGGAGGGGAGGAAATCATGTACTAACACAAAAAAATGACAAAGCGTTTTAGAACTGAATTCGCAAAAAATTCAGAATTAAATCATGTAACAACATTATCACTTAACATGGGAAAAGTAAAACAAACAAACAAACAAAAATATTCAAATAAACATTCTTCCACGCTGCTGTGATGATAAAGGCAATAAAAGTCAGTCCTATCCTAATTATTATTCTGATGTATCTTTAGATTTATCTTTTTAAAGTGACATCTCTATTAGTAACTTTTCGCCATTAGACAAATTCATGTAACTCAATATTTAGCTCCAAGTGCTTCAAATTTGCGCTGCAGTTTTGGCCTGGATATTGGTTGTGTTTACATGATTCCAGTCGGCCAGACAATGCCATGGTCTCTCATTGGATCCCCCTCCCCATGTCGATTTGTGGAAAACGTATGCAAAACACACATTTGGCAGAGATGCTCAGTCCTCCACTGTGTTCCTCTCAGGGAGATGAAAGCTGTTGCCAGGGGCCAAACATACCAGGACAGTGCGCCTCGCAGGGAGATGAGGGGTTATCAGGGTGTAATTACTCCCGTAAATGGCAAAGGAGCAGAAGTCTAACGTCGGAAGGAGGCAGAAATCAGGGAGTGACACTTGTGTGAAATGCAGTCATTTTTGTTTTGGGGCTGATCTTCCGCCATTTCAGGCCACGTTTGCCTGTGAAATGCACTGAGCAGGCCGGCGACTGCATTCTCTGCCAACGGCCCCTTCGAATTTTTTGACGTTCCCCTCCCTCTGTGTCGCAGATCCTTCGAATGTGGCCCCAGACAAGTCTGCACACGCAAAAGGACAAAGGGTCCGCCAGCTGACATGGACGCTGCCCGAATGAGGCCCTGTTCCACCGAGTAAATCAAACAAACCAAACCGAAGAAAAAAGAAACATCCAGTTTCTCGTTTGAAAGGAAACATGCAACGAGATTTATTTACTTTTTTTTTATTAACGACCCCGTTTCAATGCCGACTGCTGACTTGAAAAAAAAGGAGTGTCAAAATTCTATTCATCTACACAATTTGTTTGTTTTTTTGTTGTTAAATTATTAAATTACAATGAAATCATGAAATAAAAAAACAAGAAATATATTACAGGAAAACACTAAAAATGGTTATCGTTCTGTAAACTCAACAGTTTGCTGGACCGTCGTTAAATCCGGCGAGTGTAACAGGACGGCGTGCCGGTGTTCAGATGTGACTCTTCCACTTTTCATATTTTATGGGATACGTATCCCTGTGTGTGCTCACAGTGCGACATTGGAGGTGGAGAACTCCAAGCTCAAGCCCGAGTTTGGAGAAAGGCGACTGTTACTATTGTCGGGGTGTCTAAAAACACCATGAGAATATTGTTCCAGACTAGAAAACCTGTATGAATCTTATGGAAAAGAGGAAGCTAGTGAATTCAAAACATGTATTCGGTAGAAAACCGTGTGTCGAGCATTTTTCTTTGTTAAATGAACATTAAAAAACATTATTTATTGAACAGTATTTAGAAAGTGCTACAAGTGTCTCAGTCCCAGCCGTTCAGCTCGACGGGGTCTCCGTCCAGAGAGACGCGTCCCCGCGCCAACACAAGACACCTCCCGTCTGCGAGACGCTCTCGTCTGCCGTCCGACGGCGCGGAGCGGCTGTACGAGGACGGAGCTCTGGGACGTGATCGGAGACGACGTTTCTAGTCGTCGCAGCCCAGCAGCTCCATGCGTAGAGTGATGCGCTCGTGCCACTCCCAGGGAACGACTCTGACGTATCGGGCGTAGAACCCGGGCTCGAACAAATTCTTCATTTGAGTGTTGTTGTCAATGTTGCCTTGGAAAATCTACAAGTGAAATGAATAGAAAAATATGATGTAAGATTGTTGATCTTTTTTTGATTTTGGTGTGTTTATCTCACGAGGAGTAATTCAAACAGAGGTAAATTAACACGGTTTGTGCGTCACTTTAACGATAAATTCGGAGCATTTACTGATAACTAAGGCTGTTCTACAGGGATAGATTCTCAGCCCACCTGAATTTATTCTGAATTCATTATTTGATTTCAACCTTTTTTTTCTATTAAATACCATGCACCATGCACCATGCAACTTGCACATGCTCAGACTCACATTCACAAACATGCACGTGTTGATTTCTTATCCTAAAAATATAGTTAACAAAAAGTTTTCTCTTTCTTGAGTATGATGATGATGTGAATCATCACACCATCATCTAATAACTTAACAATCTCATTCTTTTCATATGCATTATATCCGTCCAATTCTGTATATCCATAGATATTTATATATCTCTCATTCTGTATATATCTGTGCTATGCTGAGACCACTCTCTTTACTTTGGTTGTGCTACCTGTTATAATATGTGAATGTACCTGTTTGCTCCAACAAGCTAATTTTCCGATGGGGCGGATAAAGTCTGTTTGTCTGTCTGTCTACCTAACCCTTGTTGACAAGAGCTAGACGTATCCATTAAAAACGTACATTTAAAAACGTGACTAGTATAAACTCAGACATGATGTGATTTATAGTCAATATATCTGACCTTATCGTTGCTGGTGTTCCCGTCCTTCACCATGCTCCATGACTCTCCATCAATGCTGTAGGCAACTTTAAATGCAGATACAAACTGCACCACCCCAAAATCTTTGGCACCCTGAGTGATGATGCCTGTGAGGCGTTTTGTTTTCTCTAGGTCCACCTGGCATAGACAGGACAAGTCCACAGTATCAGCAAAAGATAGCTGCAGGACATCACGTTGACGCTGGAATCATGATATCTCAGAATTTCTCTGACCTGGATCCACTCTGATCTGTTGTTATGGGCAGGAGACCACGCATTGGTCTTTCCTTGCTTATCCAGACGGGCGAACTGAGGGTGCCACGTGAAAGTGTCGATGCCCCACGTGCGGAAAGAGCTGGAGGCAGAAAACTGCCCATCTGAGATCAGACGAGACTTCATTCCCACCGGCTCTGAGCAACCTGCAGTGTTTGAATAAACTATGAGTCAAGAGAAGATGGGACAGCAGAAGGAGAGGAGGGAAAAAAAGAGGTGACAGGGAGAGAAACGGGAAAACACCAATGAGTGAAACCCCGAGAGATTAACCAGAATCATCCGCCACATGAAGAAGATCAGAGTATTAAAAAGCAAGAAAAGGCCAAACCCCAATATCCCAGAGCTCACATGAAAGGATGGTGAACTGACATGTCATGTCCTCTTTCTGTTATCTATTTTTATCCTTGTTGTTGTCATGCCATTCCCTATCCTGTTTATCTATTTTTATCCTTGATGTTGTCTTCGTCTTTTTAATTGTCTGTTTCTTTTATATTTATATTTATATTTATATTTATATTTATATTTATATTTATATTTATATTTATATTTATATTTATATTTATATTTATATTTATATTTATATTATATTTAGTGTTATTGTGTTATCCCCTATGGGGATAAACAGAGTTTTTTTTATCTTATTTTAAGGATGCAAAGTACCAAGAGGTGGGTAACTCGCGTTAACACATGTAGCATGTTGCTAAATAGAAGGTAAAGCTAGGAAGTTCACATGTTATATGAATAAAATAACTTCATAGCTGTGCTGAAGTTCTCCGGTGTAAAAACCAGTGACCGTCTTTTATTGTTTACCGTTCAGTTCACATCCCACCAGCTCCATGCGCAGCGTGCATGCCCTGCGACAAACCACGGGGATGATGCGGATGTACTGGGCCACGATGGGCGGGTCGAAGAGATTCGTCTTTGTGCTGTCGTTATCCGTGTTCCCTACAAATACCTGTGGGAAGATGATAACAGGGGGGTCGGCCGGTTCGAGAAATCGTCTTTTGTAAGGCCACCCGGCCGGGATTTGAGATCAAGACGCCGTCATGTGTCCAGGTCTCACCTTGTCCCTCCTCTGCCCGTCCCCTCTGTACGTGGTGTAAGCCTTGCCGTCAAAGCTGCTAGCCACTTTGAAGGCCTTGATGTACTCGGCGGTGCCCATGCGGCTCGCACCTTGGGTTATGATCCCGGTCAGACGCATTGTCTTCTGCATATTGATCTGGTGTTGGTGACAAGCAGTTGTGTGCAATCAGTCTAGCAGTTCTTTCTGATCAGCTCGGATTTTTATTTAAAACATGAAAATCCGGTTTGTCCAACCTCGATCCAGGGGTTCTTGTCATAGGCGGCTGATGTCCACGCGTTGACGATGCCCTGGTTGTTGAGCCTAGCCAACTCCGGGCCCCAACGCTGCAGACCCAGGATGCCGAAGTGGACGGAGGAAGCTGATATCTGTGATTCCACGATAGTTCCCCCCTCCATTCCCAGCATAGCAGTGCAACCTGGGACGCACATGTTACACAATTTACCAGAAGGTTATTTTTGCATCGCGCAGCGGAATGGATATTTGACTGAACGACCTTGTTGTCTGTAAACAAACCGGTTCATAAAACCTTTGCCTGCTGATGTACAGTGTTTATTTGGGAGCGAGAAAAGTGAATGAAATACATACGTAGCTGACACTGCTTCCCAACATATGGCGACGCGCACTCGCAGAAGTAGTCCCCGTCCAGATCCCTGCACATCCCCCCGTTTTTGCATGGCTGGTTGGCGCAGTCATCCACGTCTACAAACAAGGAGGGAGATATAGTTTCAGCAGCTTCAAATAATCTGTGCATCCTGACAGCGACGTATGGGGGCTTCGCACACCTGCCCGACAAGCAACGAGAAGGTAGAACAGAAGGGGTTTCAGGTGAGCTGCGGATCACAAAGGCTCACTATCTTCCAACATGTAGCCTCTTTTAAGTCTCCAGCGATGACAGAGAGGTTTCTTTAGTGCCATCATGGGGGAGAGGCGGCCAACCAGGGCAAATGAGATTCAGGGGGGAAAGGTCACGGCTGATGTTCGTCTCTTGCAGATGGTTCGCCATCTTCTTTTTTGTTGTTTTTTTGTTAATGGACTGGTAAAAGCGGTGAAGGCTTGCTTTACTGTTGCCATGGCAATAAAGCAAGGCTTTGGTTACTTCCTCGGATCCCAGCCCATGTAGTGGCGGCTAATCTCCACTGGGTGGCACAATGATATTTGAAATAGGCTGAGGATTTAAGAGCAAGTCACACTCAAGAACAAAAAGTACTCAGCTCTCAAAAAAGAAAAGGCGAAGGAGGGTTTATCTGTGCAGCATGAGTATCCCAGAATGCAATGTGTCTAAATGAATTGGATTTAATTAAATGCAACTCAAACTTCTCTAAAAAATGTCTTAGTGTTCAGTTACAATTAAGAGCGCCCCAGCTGCAGACTGAGCGAACAAGCTACAGTTTTAAAACCTGCAAAGCTATTGCAGGTTTTAAAACGTTAAAAGATTTTTTAGCTTGTTTAGTTCTATAGTTGTAACTAGTGAACTACATGCAAGTGAAAAACCACGGGCAGATTATTTAGAGGATAATGTTACTTGTCAGGAAGGATCTTGCGAATACAAAGATCGACAGGTTCCGGTGCTTATTTTCTAATTATCACGTTTCAGTTGGTGAAACAAAGAGGATAACAGTGCCATGGACTCAGAATCAGCGATTACTTGTTGGGCAAGAGGTCGACATTCAAGACTTTACTCACTATAGCCGGAGAACTTAGACGATAATCGCCAAACAAACATTGAAAACCCAGCCTGAAATGGATAAATGCGCCGGAACACTACAAATGTACAGAGAGGTTTGCCTCAGGAGGCTTTCCATAATAGAGTCTTTCTGCCGGAAATTCTTCAAATGCGGTTGATGCTCTGCGAGATTTTTACTTGAACCCGAAAACCGTGACGTTTTGCAAAAGTGGACCGTGACCGGAAACGACCTAAAAATCATTTGGAAAAGAAATGGGTCAAAAAAACAAGGCGTGCAATAAAACAAAGACTCCAGGCCAGGCCGGAGTTAAGCAACAACTCCGAATCAGAAGAGACCTGTGTTTACGACACCCTGCTCTCCATCACCAGGAGGTGAAAACTATTCGTCTGCCAACACCTTGCAGCTTAGCAGTATCCTCATGCTTTTTTAAAAATGTTCCCAAACTCAAGACAATTACGCTAACAAGGCTTCAACTCAACTAACCAGATCATATGTTATTCCAGAATATAAATAACTGTGACTTATCTGGCTCTGCAGCGACAAAAAGGGCACGCCGACCTGCCGTAACCTGACAACCGCATCAGTCTTCGCTTAATCATTTCTAAAACCTTCTATAAAAATTATCATTAGGCAATTCAGCTTAAAATTTCATATCTGCGTGCCTGTCCTCCACTCATCAGCACCGATAAACGCTACCAGATGTCACGTTTCAAGCGGGCGATGGGTTGACATAGGGCCAAACGCCACTGTGTGTTTACTTCTTGTTCCAGTTAACACTAAGAGGATTGGTCAGAACTTAGAAACAAACGCCTGCGTCGCCGTCACAACACATGGCTGACAGGTTGAAAAAAAAACACACAGGAAAACAAGAGATTGAAATAGCCTGGTCGGTTGGGGCTATAAATAAACTGTAAGGTGATTTTTTTTTTTTTTAGTACCGTGCTGCAATCTTAAAAATCTAAACTGCAGCCCAGATTACTGCACTTTTCTACTCATGAGGATTCAAGTATAATTATCAGATGCCAGGTTAATTTTGCATTTAGTTACTATACTGGTTAATTTCTATTAAAAAAAAAAAGACAAAGGCCTTAAAGGTTGGGTCACTGTCTCATTCACTTGGTTCCCCCCGGACTGGCCCCAGGGCCCCCCCCGAAGCTGAATACGGATGATCTAGCCCAAGCCTGCACCTCCACACCGGTCCATCAAGAGAGGTCTGACTCAAACCACACCAGAAAATGTTTAGGAGGAGACTCCGCACACACTACAATTGGTGGTCAGGGTGTGGGCTTTGGGAGGCTGGTGACATCACACGCGGCAAATAGCTTTAGCAGCAGCGTGAGATTCTTTTCGGGGCGCCGGCGGCTCTGTTTTCTCGAATTTGTAATGCTGCTTTATTTCGGTCGGCAGTCTGACATTCAGGATTTATACGCGTTTGAAATCCGCATCGACTGAGAGGCTTTGTTCACCCCCCCCATCCTCCCCTTGGGGCAAGTGATCTTGGTATTTCGGTCATTCTTTCACCAACAAGCTGCGCCACGTTTAAAAGCCTACTTAGTCATATTAAGAGGATGTGATAGACTTAATTTTAATTTCTGTAAAGCTCAGCTGTGTGAAAAGGGACAGACAGAGGCGGACCTGTGAGCAAGGCATCTGCATGCTAAGAGACTTGGTCTTTTTACTAATTAACCAAAGAGAATGACCACAGAAGCTGCTGAATGAGCCTCTTTCATGAGTCCCCCGGGCTGCCTACAGATCCCCTCTTCTGCTGATGGTCTAGGGCATAAAAAAAAACCTTGTTGCTACTTAAGGAGACACCCGACTTGGGTTAAACCTTTCTTTTCGACTATTTACACGACATTATGACATGTTAAAACATCTCGATAGTGGTCGTTAGGGGTCGGTTCATTTTCCCTGTATGTTGATGAAAGGCTTCTGAATACAGCTGGGTTTTGGTCTGAAGAAATTGGAAAGAGAATTGGATTTGTTGATTAGTCATTCATCCATCCGTTATCTATCTTGCCTATCCTACGCTCAGGGTTGCAGAGGGAGCGTAATGCAGTTTCATTTTTGTATTTTTTTTGCTCTCGCTACGACAGGAAATTTGATTTTTCTTTAAAATAAATTCTTTTGTTGTTTGCCTTGTAGAAAACTGTTTTCACTTAGATATGCTCTGGTGAATTTGCAGGTAGAGTCATCAGAAATAAATGAAACTGTATTTATTTGTTTTATCTTTTTGTATATTTTATTTGATTGCCCTTTTATGTGCAATAACCTATAGGCTTTGGTAATTCCAGGTTCAATATGTGCAATAAGGTAATTTTCAATAAACGTCGGCACCAGTCTGGCCCTCGACTTGTACGTTTTTTTTTTTCATTTTTTTATTTTGGCCCAATGTGTATTTGAGTTTGACACCCCTATTAGAGGGTCTCCAACGGTAATCCTGCATGGCTTTTGGTCTGCAGGAGGGAACCATGGAACCCTGAGGAAACCCATACAGACATGGAAAGAAGATAGAAACTCCACACAAAAAGGCCTACAGTCAGAATCGAACCGGGGACCTTGTTGCCCAACCACTGCACCACCAGATCAGCTGCTAATTCCCTGCCGATTCTTTTGTTATTTTTGGGGTGGTAATGTGTTGACACACTGATTTTCATATTCTATTGAAATTTTGAAACATTTTTTAAAAATTTTGTGATGATTAGCTTGTCGATTTCCAGTGACTTTAGTTTTTTTTTCTTCTGATATTCATGTGAATTTTTTGAGTCCCCATGACAAACCCATACACAGTTCACAGTGAAAGTGAGGCTTCGTGGAGGAACTTACTCATCTGGCAGTGCGCTCCCTCGAAGCCCTGTCCGCACTTGCAGACGTACTCGTTGAAAACATCACCCCGTCGAGTCGGAGCGATGACCTCGCAAGACCCGTCATTCTTACAAGGGTTGGGGCTGCACGGTCCTGGAAATAAGTAAAATCAGATTGGTCAATATAATGTTTTTTTTTCCACATAACTCATTAATCTGGACATTTTTTTGTGTGTTTCCCCTCTTGAGCTACCTGTCTCTGTCAGGTTGCAGGTGTCTCCGGTGAAACCGTCGGCGCAGATGCAGATGTAGGGCTCGTCTCCCACGCCCGTCACACATGTCCCCCCGTTATGGCAAACGTTCACCTCGCAGTAATCCCCTGAGGAAACGAGGTTTTGGAAATTATGAAATTGCCCTGCAAATGAGCGATAGCAGACTTCCTGCAGCTTCGGCCGGATAAGGAGCTGAGTCACACTCGCTGGGTGGATCCAGCGAGGGAAGACTGATAGTCGGAGGGAGAGGCAGGGTGCCGAGCCATGAGTCAAAAATCACAAACGCTTCCAAGGGGACGTTCTGATGACTCACACCATGCTTGGTTGAGTAGTTAAATGAGTTTTTTTGGCAGATTCAGCAAAATCTGCTTTCCATGTCATTTTCTTCGGCACAAGAGTTAGAAAGAAGTGGATTGTATGAATTGAATTCTTCAAATAGACACAGATGCGACACAGATATTTCAATCACACAGAAATATTAAGTTATTTGGTAGTTAGTTTTTATAATGGTTTTCTTGTCATCCAGAATCTGCTCGCTGATGTTTTACATAACTTCTTTGTAACTCTAATTAAAACTAATTGCTAATTGCTAACTTACTAATGTTCAGCACCGTTCCTTAAGTAACTTTGTTAGGGGTGAGTGATGAACAATTTGCTCGATGACTTTCACAGTGATTTTGAAAACAGCCAAGGGAAGGGATAAAAAAAAGCGACTAGCAAACTTTTAATTTTCTTATTCATTATCTTGACTGCTTATCATGCACGAAGGGTCACCGGAGGGCTGGAGCCAGTCGTCAGACGATCACATGGCCTCATATAGAGACAGACAACCATTCACTCTCTCATTCACACATATCGGGTCTCCAACCTCCAAACTGCAAGCCACAGAAAGGTTTGGGAATCAAACCAGAGACCTTCTTGCTCGCAGGTGCGCCAACCAGTGGCAAGGATAATTGTGATTTGCAAATTACATGTGGGAAAAAAGGAAATGAAAGTGGGATGATATCTAATCCACCTCCCTTATTTGGACGGTGGAACTCAGGGTGATTTCGGCATGAAATTACAATAATGAGTTTTTGAACAGGAAGGATTGGTCAGTCGTCGTCAGACCTCGCCGAGCAAGACCGACAGGATTTCTTTCCGAGGTGACAAATAGCAAGAAGGCAAATCTGAGCGCTGAGGTTTTTAAAACACAAATCATGGGGAGAGTTTCACACCTAAAACAACATTGATGTTGATTTTATTGCCAATGGTGACGGTGTTGTATTGTAAAGATGCAGTTTGAAGAAAAGGTTAAAGCAGTTCCGGTTTAAATGGACTTCATCTGGACAGCTTATAGTTTCTGGAATGTCACACGGGATGAAATTGCAGGGCAATTTGTAAACGAACGTCTGACAGCTGACAACAGTTAAGTGTGCATGGATGGGATTAAGAGATTGCGGGATTAGCCAGGTGGAACAGAAGCAGCCAGCTCTTTCAGGAATGAGCAGTTACACAACATGACAGCACAGCGTGCTTCCAGACACGCAGCCCACCTGTCAGTCAGGTGGTCTGCGTGACTGCAGCGAAATGCACACGGTGGCAGGATAAGAGGTGATTATTCAAACACTCGTTTCATTTAAATTATACGCCTGGGCACGAGCGGTTGATAGTTGGCTGGGCTTTTCCAGATTGAAGTCAGGTAAATGGACAGCTGGCTGGTGTTGACTCCAGACAGGAGCACATATGGTGTTATTTCCCTCCCCATCTGTATCCTCTCCTTACAGGTGTCCACTAGGACATAGTTTGGCACATGTTCAAGACAAACTAAACATGAATGGATATGAACACGCTTTTTCTTTTTTTTTCAGGAGGGCCCTAAAACACAAGAAAAAACAAAAATAACTGGCGGCTGCTGCAAATGAATGTCCCTTTTTCTTCAAACCCAACCCTTAAAATATAATCATTGTGTACAAAATAACTTGTAATCACAGTCCTGCGTGTAATAACAGACTATTCTTCTGATAACACAACAGAGTGAATCGGGGAATTTGGGATTCGTGTGGAGTTTGAAGACATTGTCCCTTTTCTCAATCATTCAAGAGCCTCTGACTCACTGAAAAAATAAGACTGGCTTGAGTCAAAAGGAACAGTGACCCAATGAAATGCTTCCAGGGAGGAAAATGGGGAGAAAAAAAAAGTGGGATGGAAAATAACACTGGGATATAGACTGTAGTCCTGTGCCACAGACACACTCCTTTTTTTGGGGGGGGCAAAATGAATGGTGATTGAAAGTAGAATAAGAATAGAAACGACTAACCTGCATAAACAAAACATTATGCAGCAGGAAGGCCTCTGATACAAACAATATACATACAATGCAACTTTAAACTGAGTTACAAAAAAAACAAAAACAAAAAAAAACTCACCTCTGACTGAAAGCAGGCACAGTAGAACGGTGAATGCCGATAAACCCGCTGTTATTACATTTCCAGAACGTGTCATGTTTGTTTACTCGTTACTTCGTTCCTCGGACTTGATCGGAGCGACGGGCGCAACCGCTGAAATGCTGCCTTTATGTGCTGTAGGAAATCTCACCACTCCGTGTGCGACGGCAATACGCGACGACAAAAGTGAGCGTGACGGAGCTTTGACGTTGTCGAGTGGGCGGAGAACATGTCTGTGAGTAGACAAATGGGAAATGCGCGAAAATGTAAATGCTGATAGATGTCACAATTCTATTTTGTGTTTTATCGTGCCTCCTTGTTAACTTTGCAGCGTATAATTTCCCCCCCCCCGTCAACCCCCCCTCTGCTAAAACAAAAAAAAAAACACACACACACACACACCGTGCTTGCTTTTGTTTTTTATTGCTTCTAACACTCAAGTATAATGCCAGCAAAAAGAACCCCGACTAAAACAAACACAGCCTAAACGCCAATTGTATAACGAAAGAACAAAAATAAGATCGGGAATTAATTCCGGATTTAAGATGAAAAAGATCAGCATTTGGGGAATTGATGGGCTGTGTTCCCAGCAAACCATATTATTCTGTGTATTCAATAAAGTCATTACTGTGAGCGTTTAATTTTAAAATGGTATTTTATGAGGAGCATTTGAAGGTATCATCTGTCCCATGGGCGTTACCACGGACATATAGAAGGTTTTACATACGTCATAATTATCCCGTTCCCGCTGGAAACAACAATTCTCTCGAGTTGAAATGTATATGAAAATACAGACAGGATTTTAGTTTGTTAGAAGATGTTGGACTTCTGTTGAACATCTTGGAATAAGGTATTAGCATCTTGTTTTAGCTTAGCCTTCATTCAGTGAAGTTTCCAAGAGTGCACCAAATGCACCTTTCAGCACCACGGACTGTGGTCCACTCCTGGCCAGCACTTAACATGTGAAAGTGTTTTTTTTTTCTTTCCTTTTTTCAAACTAAATACTGGGCCAGTGTATCAACTGTTAGTTCTGTATTCATTTGCTTCCCTCACAGAGAACAATTTGAATTGCAAATGAATGGAATCTTCAGGTGCAGAGTGACGGGTCATGCCGAGAGCATGGGAAGGAGCCCCAGCACGGAGTCATGGATTCACTACTAAAGGCCACACACAATTATGTTTTAGGTGTTTTTAATGTGAATATCTTTAAAACCTCAGTCCAAGCAGGGTAACATCGAAGGCATTCGCTCACAGACGCAGTCTGACCTTAAGTGGTTTTGGATACACAAACACCGCCAAGTAATCCCATGCATTCGAACCCCACATGATAACAAACAATTAATCTTTCACAGAATTGTTGTTACCATGATCAGTACCAACAAGAGAAGCAGTGGCCAGAATAGGGAGCCAGATCCATGACAACCAGATCCTGATATTACAGGTAACAATAACCGAACCAATAGCCAAGCTAACTAACAACCAAAAAAGGCTTCCCTTTGTATCCTTCCGGTGAAATGTACAAGATCCACTTTGTTCAGTCTCGCCAGCCTCACTTCTTGCACCATCATCATGATTCCTGTCTGAACAGTCATCTGGGTATCCACAGCACTGCTAACAATGACAACAAAAACAGAACAATAACAGACTAAAAAGAAAAAGTCATAATTGAACAAGGCAACGCCCAAGGATTTTGAGAAAAAAGAAAAAAAAAAACAGAATCAGAAAATAAATCCTAAAATAGAAGAGGAATACTCAAGGGAAATGAACTCGGTACAATTAATGGAGTATTGAAATGTAAAAAAGGGTTAGATAAGAGAAAAATACTAAAATACACGAGGTAGATGATAGTCTTCATCATTATTAATTACAATAAGAGAGATGAGCACATCATCACAAATAAAATCCCCAAACAAACAGATGAAATTCAAGTACTAGTCTAATAGGTCTGAGGAAACTACATTGCGCTTTTGTAGACCTAGAAAAAGAATACGACTGGGTGCCGAGAGAAGAACTCTGGTATTGTATGAGGAAGTCTGGAGTAACAGAGAAGTATGTTAGACTGGTCCAGGACATGTATGCTGGTTGTGAGACAGTGGTGAAGTGTGCTGTCGGTGAAACAGAGAAGTTCAAGGTGGAGGTGGGACTTCATCAGGGATCAGCTCTGAGCCCCTTCTTGTTTGCAGTGGTGATGGACACGCTGACAGATGAGGTTCGACAGGAATCTCCATGGACCATGATGTTTGCAGATGACATTGTGATCTGTAGTGAGAGCAGGGAACAGGTTGAGGAAAATCTTGAGAGGTGGAGGTATGCTCTGGAAAGGAGAGGAATGAAGGTTAGTCGCAGCAAGACAGAATATATGTGTGTAAATGAGAGGAACCCGGATGGAACGGTGAGGCTACAGGGAGTGGAGATCAAGAAGTTGGAGGATTTCTGGTACTTAGGGTGAACAGTCCAGAGCAACGGTTAGTGTGGAAAAGAGGTTAAGAAAAGGGTTCAAGCAGGTTGGAATGGGTGGAGAAAAGTTTCAGAGGTTCTTTGTGATAGAAGAATTTCATCTAGAATGAAAGGAAAGGTTTACAAAACAGTGGTGAGACCAGCGATGCTGTATGGTTTGGAGACAGTGGCACTGAACAAAAGGCAGGAGGCAGAGCTGGAGGTAGCAGAGATGAAGATGTTGAGGTTCTCTTTGGGAGTGACAAGGATGGATAGGATCAGAAATGAGTCCATCAATGGGACGGCACCTGTCAGATGTTTTGGAGAGAAGGTCAGAGAAGCCCGACTGAGATGGTTTGGTCATGTACAGAGGAGGGATAGGGACTATATTGGTAGACGGATGCTGGAATCGGAGATGCCAGGCAGGAGGTCTAGAGGAAGACCGAAGAGAAGATTTATGGACGTAGTGAGAGAAGATATGAAGGTAGTTGGTGTGAGAGAGGAGGATACAGGTTAGATGGAGAAGGTTGATTCGCTGTGGCGACCCCTGAAAGGGAAAAGCCGAAAGGAAAAGAAGAAGAAGTCTAATATCTATTATTAATATGTTTTCGCAAAGCGTGTCTTCTCTTTCATTTTTAAAGTGGATTATTTGTAAGATTTTTTTAGAAGTCAGTTTAATGTTGGGCTTTTCATCATTCCTGGGTGAAACTACTTTTGAACTTTTTATTTTTTCTAAAAGAGAGAATGTGTTAAACTCTGTCGCCATCATGTGGACATTATGTTTTTGACTGTCTTGTCAGGTGTCTTCAAACGTAAACTAACGTAAATAAAGGACAGGTCAGATGATTTGGAGATAACGGCAGAGAAAGGCAAGGTGTACGGAGATGTTGCAGAGGAGGGATAGTGAATGTATTGGTAGAAGGATCCTGAGGTTGGAACTACCAGGCAGGTGGGCTACAGGAAGGCCAGAGAGGAGAATTCGGATGGTGTGAAAGTGGACATGAAGTTAGTTGTTGTGAGAGAAGAGGCTTAAGGTTATATGGAGGCAGATGATTGGCTTTGGCGACCCCTGAAGGGAGGAGCTGAGAGTAATAGATGATGATCACACATAAATGATCATTTTGAGGATGCATAGCGTGCATGCCTTTCTTGTGATTGTGTTATATAACGCAGGCCGCACAACGGAAGAGGCGGATAGATAAGCGCAAGCCACATTCACTGATAAATATGCATGAAACACCGTGCAAATACTTGACAAGCCATGAGTGCTGATAAAGCACACAAGCATTAAGATCCAGTCAGTGATGAATTGTGCAAGAACACACTTAGGCTCATGTTCCTCAGTCATTGTCTTTTGTGCTTGCTTTTACACCCAGAGAGGACGTGTAAGTCATATCTAGGCTGCTTGTAAGAAGGTTTACTGGATGACAGAGAGGTCATTCAAACACACACTCATTTTTAATAACATTATTTTCAACAGACTCAACACTCAGGGATTCAGATACAGGCCAATGTAATCACAGAGAATAAGTCTGGAATGGTGCAATGTGATGCTCTGTGGTTGCCACGCTTCCAGTATCCGCCATTTTCTCACTTCACACATAATGGGGAAAAAAATTATGTTTACAGTAGTTTCATCAAAAGATGTAAAAATTAAGTTTCGTCCTGCTTTAAGCTAAACATCTACAGCCCACTCAAAGGACAGCTCAGTTGTACTTGGACTTTGGAACCGATGATTAAACATGATGTAGAAAAGCGATGGCAAAATAATATCATGGTCAGCTACACATTAGTTAATAATTTCCACGTTACACTTTTATACTTATGTTCCTTTTCTTGACACTAGACTCACATTTTGCACAAAAACAAATTAATTCAGTTGATTAAAGGTATCTTAATTTATTTTGATTCATTTCTTATTTTAATTGCGGTTTTTAGATTTAAGATTCACAGAGAATTTGGAAGTTCATTTGTAAAAAAGTAAACCAAATGAAGTAATGCACAAATGAATCCGCTGAGCTCCAGTGGAGGCAACGGAGGTCAACGTCATCAATAGTTTCGACCAATCATGGCGTCGATATGCTAATGTCAGATTCTTATCGGAAGTGGCGTCGGAGCTGTCAGTGCTGCTGCAGCTAGTCTGGCTAGCCCAGTCTGTGAATGAGAGGGCGTCACACACATACACACACACACACTTCCTCGCATATACACACACAGCCATGGTTTAGTGGGACACAAAACAAATAAATGAAACGCTGCGGGGATATACACAAGGCCCGGCCGCTTTACAGCATCACGGAGTAGGTTTCCTGTTCCAGCTAGCGGTAAGTAAATAGTCTTGGTTGTGATGCCGCCCGTGTATAGTGGTTCTCATCCCGCGAACGTTGCATTACATTTTTAAGTCTGTGTTATTTTATGTAACGTCGCTTTATGCTAGGCTAAACCATATCGACTGGGTGTGGGTGGACGCATCGAACGAGGCAGTTCATCCTCAGCGTTTGCCCTACGTGGGAAGTTAAGACTCCCAAATATTCCGCCGCTTTATTGTCCGAAAAGCGCGGTGGTTGTCTCTCATTCGGGGCAGGGCTAGCGAAGTTGCGCCGAGGGCATAGCCGGCCTGCTGACCAAAACATGACACTTCTTGGCGGGTTATCGTCACTCTCGTCCCCCACCTACTAAAACTGTGCTTTATCTTCCGCCCTTCCCAAAGCTCGCGTTTTGCGAATTCCACGGTTGTGCCCTTTTCTTCTGCTGCCGCCTCCTGTCTCGCTGCGAGTCGTGACAAAAGAAGGAATAGCTAACACAAACGCACCGGCGGAGGCAACGCTTCACCCCGCCGGTGACAAGACAGCCTTCCGCGGACATTAACCGGACACCGCTGCCGGATGTAGTCGCACGGTTTGATTAAACGGGGTGAGCTATCAGCTGGGTGGATGTGGGGGCGGCTAGCTATTTCCAAGCCACTCGTGGTAATTCTGCCAAGAACCGCGTCCGTGCTGAGATGAGCTGTGTTTATTTACGAGGTTTCTTTATTTTATTGTTATTATTATTGAATTGAAAATGCCGGCCGTCTTATGGGGTTTTTCATCCGGTTAGTTCGGTATTTATGCTAGCAGAGACACCCTGGTTTTCTTGGCGATGTGCTTTAGAAGTCGGGGGACGTTTTAAACTTTGGGTCAGATGGCAAAACCTGCAACCCTCCCAACTTATAATAATAATATTGATACATTTCTGCGTATATACGGGATAAATTTATTTTTTGGGGATGCCAGACACACACTTCCATTGTTGTCTGAAATTTCAGACAATCCTGTGCATATCTGAAAGGCCCAAATGTTCCTATCCCCACATTTCTCACATTTCTTTGCTAAAATAGCATATATGATAACTGGTTGAAGTTCTCTGTCGACAATATTAGCCTATTGGTTGTAAACTGGAAAGCAGAGTTTTCTTTGATTAAACACAGTCTTTTCTCTACTTATGGTATCCTTGTGTTGGACAAGCGCAGCCACAGACGCCTTTTCCGGTAGGTATGGGCAAGAATCAGACTGAGATAAGACAGCAATACACTTCCCATGAACAGTGAAAGGGGAAGAAGTAAGTCATACAGTGGTGGGGAGTTAAACATTGAGGTGGACACAGTGACTATCGGCGTGTTGCAATGTGAAACTGTCTGTCTGCACAAAACCGATGTCAAGTAAGGCCAATTAAGTCAGTTGTACAGTTCTAACCTGTGACAAAAGTCAGACGGAGATCGCCAATTTGAGTTTGACAAGAGTGATCAGTTTGCAGTGCGCTCTAGGGAAGGTGTGCATCTCCTTCACATGTTTGATATAGGGTGTGGTTTTGCAGGAAGAGGACAGACCCAGATGATGAGAATAATTAATTGTGTGCCTGTGAATGGATGACAAACTATCATTTGCTTTGTGAATTTTCTGTGCTTTTTTTTCCCTCACAATTGCAATCAAAGAGGGAAAAAATTACAATGGAGTGTCTTTTTTTTTTCCTGTGTCCAGCAGGTGCTTAAGGTGAAAAAAAAATCATGTTTTGTTTTCCCCAAAGGTTTGACCGCATCACTGTGAATTTTATTCACATTTTTGGATCAAGCATTTTTTGCTGAATAACCTACACAAATGTAAGTATCGTCAATTGATTTTGATAGTGTTTGAACAGTGCGTTATTCTTTTTATGTCCTGACTGGCCAGTAACAGACTATTTAATCTGTGGGACACTTTGGCCTTGACAGTGTATAGATACCATTTGATGCATTTGTGAAATCCCTTAGAAGAATCATGTTTCGCTTTTAATTATTTCCATTGCTTGTGTTACTGTCACAGCTCAGATACAGAGATTTCATTTATCCGTATAAAAAGTTATCTTTAAATTAATTAACTGCATTTTCATGCCAGAGAATTGTAATTCATGATTTAATGTGGTGTAAGTACCTCTATCCTCTGTGCAGTGAGGCTTTCTATTGCCTTTGCCTAAGGAGTAATGTAATTAAGGTGAGTGTGTTAAATTAATCAGCTGTGCTTTATCGGACTGATTTATCTCCTCTTTGTAGTCCCCCTGATCTGTTGCGCTTTGGGCACCAAGAGTAATAATCAGGTCAGTCAGACATCAAATCCTTCATTCTTCTGTTTCTCAGATCACAGATGAAATTATTTTACCACATTATTGGAAACGCCTTTACTCTATTAGGTTTTGAGTAATTACAAGAGTGTCATTAATTTTATGGTTAGTTTGTTCCTGGTAACTTTGAGGCTTCACCCTGTATTACATTTGACATTTGGGTTTCTTTAGAACGGGACACTTTTGAAACAACGTGGTCTTTTGTTTAACTTTCCAGAGCAATCATGAACCCCAACGGGCCCGATGTGAACACCATCTCTCCTGAGCTGCCAGCAATGTTTGACGGCATGAAATTAGCGGCTGTGGCAACAGTGCTCTACATTATTGTACGCTGTCTGAACCTCAAGAGCCCCACTGCACCCCCTGACCTGACCTACCAGGACACACCCCTCAACCGATTCCTGCTGAAGTCCTGTCCTCAGCTGACCAAAGAGTGAGTTGCTTTCTCAGCTAAGTGTCAGTCATGGTGTTTCTATGGAAATACTGCTGCTGCCCAGCCATCTGGGGCTGTTGGGAAGGACAGTTTGTCTGGCGATGATCCCATCTGTCATCAGTGTTCCATAGTGGGCCACATGTCAGTACCAGAGATTTTTGGCTGAATTCAAAGGCTGATCTTGCAATGAGACAGGTTTTTATTCCGTATATTGCAAGTATACAATGCACAGCAAGTACTTTTGTAAATTAATCACAATGGCTGACCAATTTGGGGATTTTTGTAGAGTAAACAACATCTCAGGTTTCTATGATAGTGGTCAATGTGAAGGACGTTGGCTTTGGAACAAAAATACAACTGGTTTTCATAGATCACACAGAGATTTGCATCTGTATGACTATACAAATGTTCTCAGAAGGCTGCTATGTTTAACATAAGTTTATTGAGAAGTATTTGAAATTGTTCTACAACAAACCTAGATGCACCTGTTCTCTTCCATCGTTAATGGTTAGTCGGAAAAGCCAGGTAACTAATGTGTTGCGTGAACTCCGTAGTCAGCAGGCTCAATCCGCTACTGTCATTTGCTGAGCTGCAGAATTATACTCTGAAGTAGATGCATTAGCTTCCCCTTGCCATGTGACTGACTAACTTAACTGACAGCTTTATGTATCAGGGACAGGGGTAACTTAATATGATGTAAAAACACTGCAACAGTGGAGTCCACCAAGCCTCTATCAGCACCTACCCTCCATGTACTGTCAACGAGCTGAGCGTATATGCAATCAACGCCCTCATGACAGACAAAGTCCATGATTAAACCCTTTCTAAATCCTCCAAACCATTGTTTTTCGTCTCCTACAGACTTACTGTTATGAGTGCTAAATTTTGAATCTCCTTCAATGGCTTTATCATAAATGATGCAGCCACTGGCTATAAGGTCAGGTCACTTGTTTGGAGGTGTACCCTGTGTCGGCTAATCCAAGTTAGCAGGTAGGGTTTAGGTGTCAAGGCTGTAGCATGAAAAATTGCAAATCATCCTTTAAACCATTGTAAACAGTGAGTGTCACTCTCCTTTTCTCACGGCTGGCTGGAGTTTTAATTTCCCCAGAGGAATCCTTGGCTCTGTTTGGTGACTCTTCAAGCCTCGATCGCAAGTGTGTGCTTATGTAACCAGCTGTTACCCAGACCTTTGCCTTTGCAGCTGCAGTGTGAGAGAGAGATTTAGATTCCTGTGCGTTATCATGCAGAATGGGTTTGTCGATGTTTATGGTGAATCTTTGTCAGTTGAGAAATCACATTTTAGAGCCCTTAATTGTTCCCCATGGTGTTGTATGACAGAGATCAATGGCACGGTGGGACACACTGGGGTGCTTTTGAGGTTAACAGGATTTACAGAATTCTTGTTTTGGAACATGGGGGCTGCGAGAGGAGACACAAAACCAAACGTTAGGAAAGAGGACGACACAATGCAAGTATGTTTGGTTTAAAATCAGCCAAACAACCCATGCTCTTTGATTAAGTGCTGTAGCAGCAACTCAAGAAAGAAACCGCGATGTTCTCTTCAGTGAACATATGCTAAACATTTAGAAAAAAAGAAAAGAAGAAGAAGCAGTTTCATGTTTCATGTTACTTGACTCTGCTGTGCCAGGGAGGCACTGGACTGTGACCTCCAGACCGGGGTGTGTACCTTTCCAACATGTTTGGTGGTATACGCCCATCTGAATGTAAGTGTAAAAATGGCTTGAAGTGCAATTTGATATTGGCATTGCTGTTTGATGATTCTCATGCAGTGTTAATCAGTGTTATTATTTGAAGAGCATTAAATACCTCTGATTGCACATAAAACACACATACAGCAAGACACATTTATGTTAAAAAAAAACAACAACAAACAAAAGCAGCATGGTATCCACCTCCAACATATTGTTAAACAGTGTACAACTGGACTATGTGATCATGCTGTGGGTGGAAGTCAACATAGAGAGCAAAGATACATGAGCTGTAGAGATTAATTTGAGTCTGTCCATTTATTGATACTATACCTCATAGCTATTAGACGTGAGGGTTGCTAAGTATCCTGCCATTATATTTATCTAAGTTTGAATGCGTGCCATAAAATAAATTCAACTCGTTCGAGTCACTTTTAAGGAAGTGATGCTGTTATCTTAACTATATTCAATGACCTTTGCCATTTCAAGTTTTTGAACATGTTGTTCTGTTTTTCAGAGGGGGGTTACATAACATGCTATCGAAATTGAAAATAGGGGGGGGAAAGTCAAGTTTACTGATGAAAAAGTATTATCTCATTGTTTGGCAACATATTTTTGAAATTAGGGACTTTGCAATAGCAAGGAACAGACAAGACAAAGGATCCATTTCTCTATGCAGATGCTCAAGTTGTGTGTTGACATTTCAATAATGAAAAGATACACAATGAAATATCACATGAGATTCTACTAAAAAAATATTAATATTTATCCCTCCTCATCATGTGCAATCGTGGCATCATGAAATAATCCCTTTCGCGAATCAAAAAATGCATCTGAGTAAGTGTTTTTTCTTACAGCCTCCCATCACCATGAACACGTTGGATAAATTATTTTTCCAGCTGTAATGTTTGAAAATTTTTCAGCCAGCTCACATCAAAACCTTATGGGTCTACTTGTAAACTTTGATCTTGATTTCTGCTTCATCAAATCACAATGACACATCTGTTTCCTGTTTCTGTTATCTAATATTAACGCTGTCTTGGATACACACATACACACACACACACACACACACACACACACATATGCACAATTTTAGGAGATGACATCACCCCTAATCGCTCAGTCTGTATGTGCCTCCCTACTATATTCAAAGACTTGCCTTGACTATTTAAGTCCTGTTGTAAAGCCAGACTCCGTCGGCGGCAGGTTAACACAAGGTTTTCATGAATTCAAGGACAATAAAACTTTAGTTTGTGTCAATGATATAGATGAGTAAAAATGGGGAATATAAAAATCACTAAAATGGAAAAAAAAAGTAAAAAAAAAAAGACAAACTAATTGTTGGAATGAAAAACTTTTTCTTCCATTACTTACCTTTCAATTTAAAACTGTTGAAAAACAATTAAGAATAAATGGTTAACTTCAATCAGGATTTACAGGTCAAAATATAACTGTAGGCTGTATTTCCTCTGCTCTTTGTATTGTGGAATTTATCTCCCTCACTTGGCCCCCACAACCTCCTATACATTGATGAGAATATCCGCTTCACCCAGTATTAGATTAAACCTGCAGAGTACCTTCCAAAGAGGTGTAGTTAAGCTCTGCGCTCACCATACATGCTAAAGGTGATTATCAAATTGAAGTAGTCTGCTGCCTTGTGCACAGCTGCTCTCTTATGTAAGGGGTATATTTTCAAGGTGGAGTAATTGTTGCAGCCAGAGATGAGAAAAAACGTGGCCGCAGTTGAAGGTCTTGGGTAACATTTGATGTAACCGAGCCCTTTGCTCCGCACAGCAACTTTCTTTCTGTTCACTCCTGTGAACTGTACACAACAGCCATGGACCCCTTACAGTTATGCAAAAAAAAAAATGTTTTCATTTCATGACCGCCGAGGTAGCGCATTGTTCATGTCATTGTCACTCACTCTGACAAGAGACCGAGACATAAAGAAGCGCAAGAAAACTGACTGCTGTGAGTGTGTGCCCTTCAACAATTTTTAAACCTAGCGTACAGTGTACGACATACAGTACACACTGTGCACTGTTGGTTATTTCCATGTAAAACAGGGAAGCAGAGGAGGAATTCATAGGCTCAATTTCCAACCCAAAATTAGCTGCAAGGGACTTCCCTGGAAGAAGTGAGAGCAAACTATATTCATTGGTTAAGAAATGTGTCTTCAACAATTCAAGTCTCACAACCTTGAAAACAAATGAAGAAAGTATAAAAAGCCATATAATGACACTTATTTTAGAGTGTATATATGCCCAATGGACGACAAATTGAACTGATTCAAAGTCTATGCGTAGTGTCCTTTTGGACCGCATAATAATCGCCGAGCAAATATAATAAGAATTGGGGACAACAAAATTCAAACAGAATTGCAGGTTAACCACGTGGTCCAAAATTCCTGATTTACCATGCCTATGTGGGGGATCCCATCTACCTGAGGACCTGCTACGTCTGCACGATTAAAGGGAAAAACACCGAAGACCCTTAATCTGTCTTTCTAAACAGCTTTTTACATAACAAATTAAAGCTCTGTCTCTTTTCAGTAATCAGTCTCTCCAGACGTTAACACATCACCTAATGCATTGTACTGGCTGTTAAAGAGTGACGTTAGATAGAACATGACTCAAGATTATGTTTGTACAGATTTGGTCTGATCAGTTTCAGACTCCAAGTCTCACACAACTTCTTTTTATTTTGCTCTGATCTACAAACCAGTGTCTCAAATGCGTCATCCGAGTTCACGCATTGCTCTGCCATTATTTATTCGTCAGGAAAAGGTTCCCTTCTACTTCCTAGCTAGTTGTGTGTGACTATTCCTCTTAAGTTGATTAGAAATAAGTAAAGGTGCCAATAAATGTATTACTATGTGGAGTATTGATAGGTGAAACCATGTGTGGCAGGGATGTGGCAAGGTGTAGGACAAAGCCAAAATCTAAGCCTCAGACACAAAATTCGCAAAATTCCCATCTGTCATAACAGGACAAGATTGTGAAATTTGATTCTACAGTGCTGTTCCCCTGTTTGTCTTTCTAAATGTTTTGCAAAGGGTGAGCCGGTTCTTACAACAATGAAGGATGGAAAAAAAAAATATTGCAATACTTCTAGCTTTTTTGTCTCGAGGTGGAAGAAGGTGAGTCATAATAATGCACACCTTAGGTCACAACACACACCCACAGCGAACTCCGACGGAGGAGTCTCTGGAATGCAGGAACATGCTTTAAATAACTCGGGGAAAAAATGGTAGTGCGTTGATGTTAAACACTGTGGGCTCATTGCATAATATTGTCAACTTCTGCAAGAAAAAATGGACTTTGTCTGCAAACTATGTAACTGAACGTTTCCCTGTCAGGACTCACAAACACACCTGTATGTCCTTGTGATAAAATCATGTCATTGCTGGACTCTGGTTCTCCGATGTGTCAATGTAAATATGGCTGCTTTCAGAATTGAAATCAACAGCAGAGTTGTGTTGATTTCCCAGGTATGTTCCGCCCTTGCTGTGGGGCAAGAGCGGTCACCTGCAGACGGCACTATACGGGAAACTCGGCCGGGTCAACTCGCCGCACCCCAGCGGAATCCGAAAGTACTTGCCGATGCAGGATGGGGCCACTGCGACCTTTGACCTCTTCGAACCTCTGAGGGACCATCGAACAGGAGGTGAGGCCTTTGATCAGAATCCGCTTGATCTTTACCGATTTACGTTGCTTTTCGCTTCCAGCCATTCCGATAAATCCTTCTTAGAAAAAAGACAGCTGGGTCTGTGATTCCACATCAGACGTGCTTATTGGATAGATTCTGTCGCTGGATGTAAAAAATTGTCATTAGGTTTCTTTATTGTGATTTTGTTGCTGTTAACTTGAGCTAACCCTTCTAACATGAAACCTATCTGTGTCCTTCAACCTTGGAGGCAGGATAGTTGTTGCACCTCTCTAGGTTTGTCATAGCACTGGTAGATTTTGTCGGGTTTTTTTTCTCAGACATGCAAATAAGGTTTATTCTGGACGGAACAATACTTAAATGAAGTGTTCTCAGTGCAGTTGTTGGACGGCGGAGTTAAAGGTTAATTACTTTCTTGAATTAAATGATTCAGCTTGCTCCTGACCTTAGCATCACTAATCTGATTTTCAAGCCTCTCACTGAGATTAGGACTGGGAAAAATATTGAACATTATCTGTGATTCTTTTTTCATTTAGAAAATTGTGATACAGGATTGTATTATTTGCATGCAGACAAACACTGTTAGTAAAAAAACAAACAAAGCATGTTATGATGGGCAGCTTGAAAAATTACAGTTAAAATTGACAAAAAGTCGTCAAGACAAGGGATCAGTGGCAAAATAATTGAAAACAGTTATTATTAATGATTCATAGGTCCGACTCCTTTTATTTAAATAAATAAAAAGCATTTCAATAAAAGTGTAAATAAATTACTTGCTCTTGTCTATCTATAGCTTTCTATATGAATTGATATCTGAAAAATAGATAGCTAATTTCTCTCTGAGTTAGTATCCTCTACTGATAAAGTTCTGCAGGCCTTTTTGTGAATAAAGTGAATCGCATTTCAGATGAGGTCACCATGGTCATCTGCCCCGGTATCGGTAACCACAGCGAGAAGCACTACATCCGGACCTTCGTGGATTACGCCCAGAAGGACGGCTACCGCTGTGCTGTGCTGAACCACCTGGGAGCTCTCCCCAACATCGAGCTGACCTCCCCGCGCATGTTCACTTACGGTGAGCGTGAGATTTACTCGCGAGGATTTGTTCTGCGTCCTCAGTGCTGAATCACCAAATTATCTGCAGAGGCAGCTGTAGCTCGAGGCAGTTCTTTACAGCACTGGACACATTTGATACATTGGTCCACAGTAGATTTGGAAGAACAATTTCCTTTACCGACACCTTTAAACCTCATTATAATCTACTCTGATTAAGTAAAATATACCTCACTGTTTTAATTTCCTTTCATATCTGAAAATTTCAGTAGAGCATTATTTAAGTGTTGTTTTAAAAGGTATTATAAGCGGGGGCGAAGCAATATCCTGAATTAAAGGCACCTTGAGCAGGAGGTGCTGAGCAGAGACCAACGCTCTGTCCTACAGTTCCTGTTTATCGATTGATAACTCCATTTACAGGGTGCACATGGGAGTTTGCCGCCATGGTCGGGTACATCAAGCGGATGTATCCTCAGACGCAGCTCATCGTGGTGGGCTTCAGCCTGGGCGGAAACATCGTCTGTAAGTTCCTGGGCGAGAACATGTCGAACCAGGAGAGAGTGCTTTGTTGCGTCAGCGTCTGCCAGGGGTACAGCGCTCTCAGGTGGGTCAGCCAGGCGTCTCATCAGTACTCCTGTTTCTGTAGTAAAACCATTTATTGTCCCTTTACCCAAGGTGCAAACACCTGCTGATTTGTGCTTGAATAATTTCAAGCCACTTCAGGAGGGTCCCTAACTCATGGACTGAAAAAAAATTACTCTTTTGGTAATTCTGTAATGAAAGCATTTCTTAATGCGCAAGCAGTCAGCAATCAAACTTGCAGGTTAAACCTTGCCTATAGATAAACATTGGACAAAGCAGTGAGCCATGGACAAGCTGATGGGAATGTTTTCGAACCGCGTGTGTTTGGGGGCGTTCATTGCCAACTGGGCAAACAACCTGTTGGACTGAATCCCATCATCGAGCTTTCAAATGCTGCCTAACTCCTGGCAACATGGCAGGTGGGGTACAACGTCAGATTGAATTAATTTTACTTTCAAATTAAAGCCTAAAGTGGTCCGTCGATCATTGTGCCAGGAAAGCTGAGGCCGTACCTCTTTTTCCAATAATAATGTGAGATTAATGCCTTATATTTGTTTCCATCTGATGGAGTTTAATGGTACTGAGATGTCAAATCCATTTGGTGATCGAAAAAGTTAATGACTGTGACATAATGGGTGAGTAGTGTTGATGGTTGAAAAATGTGTCTCCGTGTAAGAAAAATATTTTCTGGATAATTCTTTTTTTGTTTTCCATTTGATCGTTTTGATTAGGACTGATCTGTTGAAGTAATATAGAATTGGAATATTATTATGATGACTTTTTCTGGTAAGTCTTGACAGGATATCTCAGGGCCATTTGAATAGATATTTTTTTCAAGAGGTTAGAAGCGTTAGGAAGGATATAAAGTGGCTTTGTTGAATGTTGAACTTCTCTCTTAATGGCATATTAATGCCCAATCCTATTTTTAGCCTCCATCAGTGTGACTTTGTGGAGTGGACAGCCATAGTGTTTTGGAATGTAAAAAAGATGCACAAAGCAAACTTCTGCTGTGGTTGTCTTTATCCTCAGGGCCCAGGAAACATTCCTGCAGTGGGATCAGTTCAGACGCTTTTATAACTTTCTCATGGCTGACAACATGAAGAAAATTATCTTTTCCCACAGGTATGGCTCTCTGCCTTGCACCTCACCCAGACATACATTGTCAATTATTATCAAAAAATTTGTGCCTAAAAGTCAGCAGCTCAACGGGAAGAGGCGCCAAATATATGTTCAGGGCTCAGTTGCTTTCAGAGGAAAATACTGTACATTGTCTCCTAAATTTTGAAGTACTTGTACTCCAGTATTTTTCAATATGATAACATGCGTTCACTCCTCTACATTTCAAAGAAAATGTTTTGGGTATTTTCCCCCCTCATTTTTTTTAGCTTTTCATTCTTGTCAACTGTACGTGTGAGACTTCAACGTGTGAGTAATATAGCTATCTTTTAAGGAACAAGGGTATTACTTAGAGCTTAATTTGGCTTCTTATGGAAAGTAGCAGGTCCTTTGGGTCATATTTCAAGTGACTCCACCTTTTTATTGAACCTACATGGTTGAAAACCAAAGAACATTTATGCACACCAGTACTGGTGAAACTACTGTTTGTACTGAAATTGTTGTAGTCGTACTCTGGCTGTATGAGTAATGCCTGTACCTGTTCTCTGCACGACACAGGGACAGTCTGTTTGCAGGTTACCCAGGTAAAGTGATCGACATGGATCTCAGTCGGCTCTACACAGCAACGTCCCTCATGCAGATCGACGATAACATCATGAGGTATATGAGCAAACACAGAATTCCATCCAGCTGCTGACAGTTATAACCCTCAGATTCTTCGGTGTTGTGCAATGTAAGAACGTTGTTTAGCTGGTGAAAATTGTATGAATGATGAATTAATGGCTGTTTTGTTGCTTCAACAGAAAATTCCATGGCCACAGCTCTCTGAAAGAATACTATGAGAAGGAGAGCTGTGTACATTACATTCACAACGTAGGAACTTTTCTTGCAATTGAATCCACACATTTTAACATCAGGTCATCATTGTGTGTGTGTGTGTGTGTTCCATTGATGAAGTGTAACTGTTTGTCTTGCAGGTAAACGTACCGCTGCTGCTCGTGAACTCTGCAGATGACCCTCTGGTTCATGACTCCCTGCTCAACATCCCACGCACACTAGCAGGTAATTTTACATGTCCAGCACGCAGCCTCACTCCAATTCGATCCGTGGAAACTCAGAATGTTTGGACGCAGTTAGATATACACGGTATATCGCTTTGACCAGCGCATATTTTGAAAAAAATGTGTTTGTGGGGCACACAGCTGTACAGAGTGAGCTGGGTTCTTCTCTGTCTGTATGAAATGTTTCTAGTGTTCACAAATACTGAAGAAAAACCAGAAAATGGAGAATGTGCTGCAGTCAGAGTCAGCCGTGGATGAAGGTGGGGGTGCAAAGACCAATCAAAGGCAGAGCGCTTAAAAGCTTTCAAAACCGAGTAATGAATAAACAAACACTGGTCATGAGAAGTATTTTAATCGGGCCAAAGAGTTGTTTGAAGATTTCATCTCAGACTCTGTGGGAGCTCATCTCTGTGTTTAGCCTGGCCTGTTGCCCAGTGCAAACACATGATGTTCTTTGAAAATCTGCAACAAAATTCCTTACAAATACTGACAGGCAACACATGTAATGACTTTTAAATGAGGTGCAAAGAGCAGTTTTTTGTGGATAGATCTACATGAAGACTACTGAAGGCAACTTTGCTCACTCACCCACTCAACGAGGCGAGCCCTTTGCTCTTTCTAAAGGGTGTTTGATTGCTCGATGCCTCACAGTCTCAAAGATTCTCTCAGGGAATGGAGCATGCAGTCAGAGCGAAACTTTACACTACTCTTGAAAAGGAAAATCCCTCGTGTGAACGTGGACGAGTGCTGCCTGGAAGATACTGTCTTCAGAGCCCAACTGAAAGGAGGATCAGCTGCCCCTTTAGTCTGAAGGGTGATACACTGACTCAGTGCCATAGTTGGAATTGAGACAGTGGTACTGCAGTTAACTGAGATATGAAAGCCAGTCTCACCCTGTGGGTGAACTTATTTAGCATTGACGACCTTCTACCACAAACATTTCCCAAGCCTGTTGCGTTCCCTTCTGTCATTTGGCGCCTGGTGAAATGGTGACTCAGGAGGAGAACTCCCGACGTCCCTGGGCAGCAGCTGTAGTGAACTGTTCGCAGCAGCGAAAGCCCCGTGGCATCTTAGTCATTAGTCAAGTGTATCAGGCTCTCCCATTAACCCAGATAAGAGCAGGCGAATAAAGAGATTCAGGCCAATCCTTTACATGCCACCCCCCTGTCCAGTGGTTTACAGCTGCTGTATTCTGCACTGGTTGCTAAAGTAATTAAAAAAATAGATTAATGATTTATCTGCACAGCAACCCTCTGCGATTCTGCAGAATCTGAAAGAAAAAAAAAAAAAAAAACTTTTGTGGAGGGGGCCGTTTCCCACATGCTTTTGGCGATGTAGCAACCGAGCAAACAAAAGCTGAAATCGTGGCAACTGTCAGCTGCCACTGTTCGACTCCGTAACCACTGCTGTTTATGGCACTTGCTACCCACTCGACCAGGCTGTTAGAAAGCCCTCCCATCATTTGATTTTGCATTATAACATTGTGTTTATGTAACACTGTTTTACCAGACAAACTCTGCCTGTATAAAACCATAAAACAAAATCACGATTGCCCATATTCGTATATTTTGGAGTGTGTGACCAGAGTACAAAGGCCTCATTGCCCTGCCACGTTGTCTTTTAGCAAAGAAGTCGAACGTCATCTTTGCCCTGACGCTCCACGGAGGCCACCTGGGGTTCTTTAAGGGCGCAGTGCTGTTCCCGCAGCCGCTCACCTGGATGGACCAAGTGATCGTGGGCTACGCCAATGCCATCTGCCAGTGGGAGAAGCAGAAACCTCCGTGCCAAAGTGACAATCTGAGTGAGAACTCCTGTGCAGAGGAAAAAGATAAAAACCTCTGATCTCGTTCTCCCCCCCCCACACACACACACACCTTCAGCATAACAGACCACAAACCTGAACCAAACCCTCGAACTGCTCCCTCTCTTTCTCCCGCCCTCTCTCTCTCCCTTTGACCTGTCCTTGGGTGCTGTTCATTGCTACAGACATACCCGTCCTCCACACGTACCACACTCGCCATGCCTTCAGCACAGTTTGCCCCATTTGCAACCCAGAACGCCTTCCAGGATGGGAAGTCACAAACAAATGGCTGCCTTTGAGCCCCTCCCTGTTGCAAGGACTTTGAATTCTGCGCGGGAACGCTTCATCTTCTCTCTCTCAACATTCGCCCTTGGCTAGCCTCGGCGGCGACCCAAAAAAATGTCCGTGGACGGAGTGCATTTAGAGTTGTAGCCCCGAAGTGAGAGCACCTTTTCCGAGCAGTCTGGTAAAAGTCCGTGAATTGCACACAAGTAAAGGACTGCACTGCAGCCGGTGCCCATTTACCGCACTTGTACCAAGCTCACTGCTTGCCAAGGCCAGATAGTTTAGTCTGCTGTCTTAAACCACACAGCGTCCGCCGTCGTGTGTGTCTGTGTGTGCGCGCGCGTGTGTGTGTGTGTGTGTGTGTGTGTGTGTGCGCGCGCGTGTGTGAAAAGGCCACCTGGCGGGAACAGAGAAGTCAATCACGGTGTCTTTGACTGTCAAAGACAGAAGAGGTTATCCTTGAGCATCAGTCGCCGTGATTGACTTTTCTGTTCTCGCCAGGCAGCCTTTTCGTGTTGTTTCGGTTTGAATATGTCTGCAGAATAAATTTGACATAAGGGATCACGGTTTCAAAAAAAAAAAAAAAAAAAGAAAAGATATCACATTCCAGCTCATAGCGTCCTCCTGGCACTCGATAAGTCACCCAGAGAGCAGAGTTCATCTCGACCAGGGTTCAAGCCCAAAACGGGATCCATGCACATTCCCTTGACTGCATTCTATCCCTTTCATGCAGTGCACTTTATGTTCTACTCGCTACAATCTTTATTTCTTGTGTTTCCTCATTAGCCTGAGGGCAAACGTGGGGGTTTATAGCTGTTATTGTTCTCTTGGAAAAGTGAAGGGAGCAAGGGTGATAAAAATGCTCCCCGTTGATGTCTGTTGTTGGTTTCTGTAAGCCCTCTCACTCTCCCGGCTGCCTTGGACCAGCTGCAGGTCCTGCCTCGGCCACCCTCCACCCTCCACCCCCCCATCCCCACCCCCGGAGCTGTCGCAAGTGCACAGACGCCTCAGCTCAGCTCTGGAGGGCCCTGTTTTTGCGCAGAAACTCTTGGCACTCCTGCATTTTGTCACAAGTGGTCCTGTGGGTTTGGACTCCGAAATACATAGATTGCAGTTTGCCGACAGGTGAGGTGCAGTTAAAGGGAAAGCACCGAAGCAGACTTTTTTTTTTTTTTCTTGTCTGTTTGTTTTTTTTTTTTGTTCCTCTCAGCAGTGAGATGCACTGAGTAAGAGGGCTAAGTTTACCAGTGCTAAACCAAATGTTTCTTTCTGTTGAATGTTTGTCAACTATAGTGGTGATTGTCCCCGTGTTTTGCTAGATGAAGAATGCTGCTCGAATGAGAGAAGTGTTGGATTTTAAAAGAGAAATATCTTTCCGTCAGCAGCTGCATAGAAAGAGGCCCCTCCCTTTTTTCTTTACATTTATTTTCCAATCGGTGGTCGGAAATGCAATTTGGATGATAGCAAACCATTGCTGAAATGCACTGTGATCTCAGTAGACGACAAACTTTTCGTGACCTTAATTTGATTGAGAATCCAGCAAGACTCGACTGAAGGTTAAGGAATTTAGCCGTTTCAATCCACAAGCTTCAAATGAACACTGTGGCCAGACAGAAGAGTGTGGTTGTGTGTAATTGTGTGTGTCAGCCAGCAGCTTGTCTTCGAATTTGCACTGACTCCAGTGCTTTCACCATTAGGCATAACATGATACCTGCAAAATACCAGTTTACCAGGTACTTATCAGTTGTTTTCTCAAAAGAATCATTTCGCCAAGTCCTCGATTTTGGCCGTCGCGCAAATGCGATGAGGATGAAGTACAGGCTGGTCTGGTCGTAGTTCTGGTTCTTAGTCTGTTATTAAATACAGCAGTAAAAGTGAAGGGTTTCAAAATGCCCTACTTTGAGGTTCTGAACGCCTGGCCCCACTGGGAAAATCCCTCTTATGCACCAGACGAGAACAGACAGTGGAAAGGGCTGATGGCAGAGCTTCTGAATAGGAAAGTACCTTTTGACAAAGGAAGTGAATTTAATGTGGACTCCTTGCATCACAGCGGACAGGAAATCCTCTTGAGTTGTGTCTGGCATGTTTGTTTCTGCTCCGCTGCCTGAGAAGGAAGGACTTGCCCCGGCACGCCCGCTCCCTTCGCCTCGGGTGTGGGTTCTTTTTTTCAGATCGTAAATCACTGTTGCCATCTACTGTCGGGGAAGCCAAACTACTATTGCCACCCGGAGGCCTCCCTTTCATCCGCAGTGACATCACACGCTTCACGGTTCCTATTTGACCTGCGGTGGGGGTCGACAATAGTTTCTACGGTTTCCCACGCCACAAGAGCCATTTGTGTTCTATAGTCTTGCCTCATCCAACATTGCACACAGATGCAGATTTGGATGTATTTTTTTCTAATTGTTTTTTTTTTGTTTGTTTTTTTTACTTTCAATTTGTATTGTTGGATGACTCCTTTTGTTGACTGCTTGTACAATGAAATCAGAGTGTGACTATTAATGAAAATGGCCACGATTGTCATCTTCACCTCTGATCAACCAAACCAAAATTCACTTTAACAAGACGGAATTTAGAGAATCATCTAGAGACGGTATATTTGAGGGACGGGATGAAAATAAAGGCAATAACCAAGCACGAGGGGATCACAATTGTAAGGTAATCAGAAATGATGTAATGGTACACTAGACTGACCACGTCATATGCATCGTTTATTGGGGAGTTGGGATCTGGAACTTTGTTTTATTTGATATGCATATATATATATATATATATATATATATATTTGGAAAAACTGTTTGTGAGAATGTGGCCCTCCGTATTATTCCTCACCCCTGACTCGGAGCATCCTTTCATGGGCTCCTGGTGAACTGACGGGGGCGAAAAAAACTTATCACACCTAAATACAAGCTAAAGGGTGAAAACTAAACCGATAAAATATTTTACAGCTTTATTTTGTGTTTACAACTATTAGATGCTGAGTTCTGGATTAAATAATTGGAAGAGAGAAAGGGCACATTCTCATACAGTATGAACACTGGGTGTTTTTTGTTTTTTTTTCCCTTCATTTTTTTAATTTTTTTTTTTTTTATAAAGAAGTGTGTGTGTGTGTGTGTGTGTGTGTGTGTGTGTGTGTGTGTGTGTGTGTGTGTGTGTGTGTGTGTGTGTGTGGTTGTGTGTGAGTGGAAGTGTGTGGGTGTGTGGGT
>CAAKHD010008410.1:20078-31102 GCA_901007705.1 Fistularia tabacaria
CCAGACTGTCTATGTATGTGTGTGTATGCCTAGAAGTGTGTGTTTGTTTGTGTATGTCTGTCTATACGTGTGTGTGTGTGTGTGTGTGTGTGTGTGTGTGTGTGTGTGTTTGTGTGTGTGTGTGTGTGACTCTGTGTGTGTGCCCGTTTACGTGTGTGTGTCTCTATCTGTTTGTGTCTGTATCCGTGTGTGTTTCTGCCTGTGTGTGTGTGTGTGTTTGACTCTGTGTCTCTGTGTATCTGAGTGTGTCTCTACCTGTTTGTGTTTGTATGTATGCATGTGTGTGCGTGAGACTGTCTCTATGTATCTGCGTGCGTGTGTGTCTCTGCCTGTGTGTGTGTGTGTCTACCTGTTTGTGTTTGTATCTGTGTGTGTCTCAGCCTGTGTGTGTGTCCCTGCCGCTGTGTGTGTGTGTGTGTGTGTGTGTGTGTGTGTCTCTGCCGCTGTGTGTGTGTGAGTGTGTGTGTGTGTGTATGTCACTCTGTGTCTCTGTGTATCTGAGTGTGTCTCTACCTGTTTGTGTTTGTGTGTATGCATGTGTGTGTGTGAAACTGTCTCTATGTATTTGTGTGTGTTTCTGCCTGCGTGCGACTGTGTGTGTTTTCTGTGTTTCTCTGTCTCTGCTAGTGTGTGTGTGTGTGTGTGTCTTCCCGTGTGTGTGTGTGCGTGTGTCTGACCGTAGGCTGGTTTCCTGATGACGGTGAAGAGGACCTCCCTGTCGTGTGTGTGTGTCTCCAGGAGGCTGATGGAGGCGTTGGTGATGACGACCCCCGAGTTCTCCTCCACCTGGATGCTGCTGACGGCCACCAGGGGGCGCCGCGCTCCCCCCTGCGGGCCCAAGGGCGGCGGGTCAGGGCGCATCGAATGAAATTTAAAAATTTTACTTTAAAATTTTTAAATCAAAATTCAATTTAAAAATAAAGGTCAAAAAGATATTGATTTATATTTGTAAAAATGACAGGAAATAAATTAAAAAATAAAGCTAGCGTGCGCGTCCGACAGGAAGCAGTCACCTCGATCTGGATTTCCACATTAAAAGCCTCGGTCTGGCTGTGCCCGTCGCTGATGTAGAAGCTGAAGGCGTCGCGCCGCGCCACAGGCTCCGCCTCCGCGTTCTGCACGTAGAAGACGCGGTCCGACGTCAGGTCCTCCACGGAGAACGGGGCATCCGGGGTGATGGCTCCCGAGGGCCCGCCTGAGGAGAGGGGAAAGGAAGCCGGAGTCACTTCCTGCTGCTTCTGCAGCCGCCCCGCCAAAATAAAAGACCCAGGGGTTGCCGGGAAAGAAAAAAGAGTCCTTAAACTTCACATGACATTTAATTAAAATCAAGGGGAAAAAATAAACAAACATTTTAAAAAAAATTGAAAAATATATTTAAAAGAAAAAAACTTTTTTTTTTAAATAGTCACATACACACACAGACACACACCTCAAATGAGTAGAGTGAAGAAGAACTGAGTCATCGGGGAGGAAGATGAACTGAGTCAGGTCACTGCAGGTGTGTGTATGCGACATTGTGTGTTTGTGTGTGTGTGTGTGTGTGTGTGTGCGTACCACGTCTGTATCTCAATAAGTGTGTTTCTTTGTGAATGTGCCTTTGTGTCTGCATGGGGTAAAGTGTGACTTTGTGTATCTGTGTGTGTGTGTGTGAGTGTGTTTCTGTATGCATATGCACCTTTGTGTTTGCAAGTGTGTGTGTTTCTTTGTGTGTGTTAAATGCTGTATGTGTTTGTGTATGTGCGTGTGTGTGTATTTGCGGGTTAATTTTTGTCAGCGTTTCTCTCTAAGTGTGTGTATATGCCTTTGTATCTGGATCGGCATGTGTCCATTTGTGTGTGTGTGTGTGTGTGTGTGCGTGTGTGTGTGTGTGTGTGTGTGTGTGTGTGTTTCTATCCATATGTGTGTTTTTCTTTTGTGTGCATATGTAGGCAGTGTGTGTGTGTTTGTCTGTCTATATGAGTTTTTCTATGCACGCATGATTTACACTTCGCCTTTGTCTGTAAGTTTGTGTGTATTTGGGTGTGAGTTTTTGTGGTTCTTTTGTGTGTCTATCTATGTGTGTCTCCGCTTTTGTATCTATATCGCCATGTGTGTATCTGTATGAGTGAGTTTCTTTGTATATGCGCCTTTGTGTCTGCATGTGGGTGTGTTTTTGTGTTCCCAGTGTGTGTGTGTGTGTCTGTATGTATTCTTGTGTGTGCATGTGTGCATGTGTGCATGTGTGTGTGTGTGTGTGTGTGTGTTTGTGTCTATCCAGTTGCGTGGTGTCTGGTAGAATCCCTGCCTCCTCCTCAGGAGACCAAACACGCCTTGTGTTGTTGTTTTTTTTTTTCCTCTCCATTCGTTCCCAAGTTCTGCTGTCAGCGAAGATCAGTGTTTGAAGGCGAGGCGTCAGGCGGAGGAGGATGAGAGACGAGCGACGGGAGGTAATCGCTCCGAGGTTTTGGGTTCAGATGGAACCGGGAGTGCGTTCCACTTCTCAAAAAAAAAAAAAAAAAAAAAAAATCTATTACTACTTTATATCAATGTAATAACAGTTTGGGGAAATTTTATACAACGTTCCAAATAAATGCTAACAATAGCTACTGACATCGGGAGTTGTTATATATTTACGGCCCAATCACAACGTCTTAATTTATTTTTTTATTTGTGTACGTATAAATATTATATATATAGATTTTTTTAAAATATTTTTTAACTGATATCTCACTTTTTATTGCTTTTATTTTCTTTGTTTATTTGAAATCTGTATTTTTTATATATCTCTGTTGGTGTCCTTGACTGTCGAGTAAGGTGCCTTTAATAAAATGCATTATGATTATTATGGTTAGCGATTAATGTAATGACAAAAAGAGAGTGGTAACGACTCCTGAACTAATATAATTCAACTGTAATAACGGTGTAATAAACACACCAGCTGGCCTCGCCGGCATCATAAATGTGAATGTTTTCCCTGCAGGACTGAGGGGGAGAAACAGCGATAATGTCGTTAAAAACTTTCAACAAGTGACTATAAAAAAAAAAAAAAGGCGATGAATGGCCGGAAAATAAAGGAAATATTTATTTTACCCATGGAAATGGGTGGGACGTGCATGGCAGTGCACGTGGAATCACTGGAAATAAGGCTTGTCAGTCGGAGCGTCCACGTGCAAAATGACACATCGCCTGACATTTGGAAAAAAAACGATTGTTTAATGCTGAAAAGAGAACTGACTGTATTACCTATGTGTGTGCGTGTGTGAGTGTGTGTGTATGTGTGTGTGTGTGTGTGTGTGTGTGTGTGTGCGCGCGAACGTGTCTGTTCATGTGTGCTGGTATGTGTGTACGTGTGTATGTGCTTCAATGCATATCTGCGTTTTTGCATGTGTGTGTGTGTGTGTGCATGTGCTGGGTGTGTAAGAGTGTGTGTGTGTGTCTGTTTCAACATTTTCCAGCAGTTGCACAACTAAATGCATGATTTTAAACCATCCAATGCATGCGTACATGCACGCACGTGTGTGTGTGTGTGTGTGTGTGTGTGTGTGTGTGTGTGTGTGTGTGTGAGTGTTTGTTGGTATACACGTGCTGTTCTGTGCGTGTGTGTGTGTGTGTGTGTGTGTGTGTGTGTGTGTGTGTGTGTGTGTATCTGTCTGGGTTACTTGCTAGTGTGTGTTAGTTAATGTTTTGGCCTATGCATGTTTGCATATGTGTGTGTGTGTGTGGGTGAGTTGGTGTGTGTGTACGTGTGTACACGTTTTTCTAGCAGCTCCAATGATTAAATGCACCATATATCACACCATCCAATGCGTTGATGTGCGTGCATGTGCGTGTGTGTGTGTGTGTGTGTGTGTGTGTGTGTGTGTGTGTGTGTGTGTGTGTGTGTGTGTGTGTGTGTGTGTGTGTGTGTGTGTGTGCGTGTGTGCGTGTGTGCATATGTGTGTGTGTGTTTGCTAGCTGCGCTAGTGTAAATACATAACATTATGTTGGCGGCTGTTTTGCATATAAATACATCTTGTGTCTAAAGGTGTATGCGTGTATTTGAATATGTGTGTGTGTTTGTGTGTGTGTGCATGCATGCATGTGCAACTGAGTGTGTGCGTGTTTGTGCGTGTGTGTTTATAAGCTCCTCTGATACAATCATGCAAATTTTACATCGACCTGATGTGTTATGTGATTTTGCGCGTCGGTGTTGTCGCGCATATTGACGATGACTTTGTGCGTGTGTGTGTGTGTGTGCGCACGCATGAGCGTGCATGTGCATCTGTCGTGGACGGATCCCTCCCAGCCGCCTCCGTCTAATAACCACCATGGCGGCGCTTCACTGGGAGTAAATCAACGTCTGCTTCACGTCGGATGCTGTTTATTCCGAAGAAAATGTCTTTATTAGGAATGAAATAAGACCTGTTTGACCCGCCAAAAGGGAGGCGGGAATAGTTTCGGCCAATAGTTTCCGAGGGAGCGGCTGACGATGATCACGTGATGCGGCCGCCATCACGTGGCCTCACATGACCCTGAGACGAGGCGGCCCCTTGCGCACATCCTTGAGCGTAGCATGTAGCATTGGCTCCAGATCACATTAGGTTATGAGACATCAAATAGAAACACACCCAATTAGCATCCCAGCAAACTTCCAAGACATCCAATTAAAGTTGCTGTGTTGTGATTGGGGAATATCGATCGTGGTTTATTCAAGATGGCCACCTGGGGGCCGAAACCTCGGAAAAATCGCTATGAAAAAAAATAAAGCGAAAAATGCTTAGTGGAATCCTACCACTCAAAACCATGACAATTGCATTTGAAGATTTCATGGACAGATGTTAAAAAAAAAGAAAAAAAAATGCCGTCCAATCACTGAGCCTCTTTTAACCGCTGACAGGAAGTGTGCTGCCTCTTTTAACCGCTGACAGGAAGTGTTCTGCTGACATGGCAGACGACCTTTCAGAGGAAAAGCCTATCTGTCACCCCACTAGCTTTGTTAGCTTCCTGCCACTGCGGTTCATACGTAAAAACAAAACGGCGTTCCTGGACGAGAACCTCACCTTTCGCCGTGTTCTCGATGAAGCCGTACTTGGGGGGGGTGACCAGCCACACCAGCAGGTCCTTCCTGGGCGTGTCCACGTCGGACACCGAGATGTGATTGGTCGACAGCTGCACACGGCCGCCTTCCTGCACCTGGACAACAACGAAAAAAAAAAAAACATAAAAAAAAAAACCAATTATCCCCCAGGACCGGCGCGGAAACCATGATAACAGAATCGGTGGGCAGGTCCCATCACGACAGGGGGCGCCGGAACATTCTGGGATCTGACAGAGCTCCGCCGCCGCCGTCACCGTGGGGGGTCACGAGGTTGTGTTGCGGAATAGATTGCTTTCTAAAGCCTCCCATCTGAGGAGATTATCGGGGACACCGGGCGAGCGGGGTGACCTTAGCAGCTTCCCATCAGACCCCGGGCATCTCAGCGCGGCAAACTGACTTCCTGTGACAATAAACTACCACAATGACTCCAAAGGGGTTCACTCCGGGGGAGGGTTGAGGGGCGACGGAAGCCCGCCGACAACCCGGCGGCAACAACTCCCGGAGCTTTCAAAATAAATCAAACGGCTAACAGGTGGAACCGCGGGAGAGACGCTATTCTTCCTCTCGTCGCCGCCGACAGCCGGGAAAAAGAACTACGGGGCCTCCCGGCGAATCAAAGACAGGCTTTCAAAGCGAGGACCTTTGAGATTTCATTCCGTGTCTGCTCCGGCACTGGCGGGGGGGTTAGAAGGGGGTACTCAAGCGCTAATATGATGCTAAGCCTCCGCGGCGAGCGCACGTTGACATCCATTAAGTCTGACATCACGTTTATCCTCTGCTGACTCTCCTCCGCGGCGCTCCGGCTCTTTTTGTGTTCTGGTTTTTAAACGGAGGTGAAAAAAAAAAGGCCGGCGGCCTAGAGGGGTTCGCCGGGCTCCTCAGGGCTCGCCGACAAGGCGGCGAATCTCGAGGCACCATATTTACGCGTCGCAAAGGTGATGTCCTTTGTCTAGCAGATGGCAAAACACCTGGTTTAAAAAATAAATCTCACTTTGATTATTACCTCGAGATACATTTTAGGAGGAGATATGCTACTTGCATTAAGGTCAAAACACTAGACTAGAGACTAGAAATAGTCCATCACAAATTAACCCCCCCCCACTTTACCCCCATCAAGTTATATCAAAAAAGTAAAGAATCCGAAGTAATACGGCAATGTTATGCAGATGATACTTTAATATTATTATTAAATGTTTTATTTATTGTATCAGAAACAAGATGTCATGTCGGTACTCAATGGTTGTAATTCATCAGTCATTTTTGACTATTTTAAGTACTTTGAGTAATGAACAAATAGTATTCCGGTCTTGTTTTTCAGGAAGTAAGAGTAATGTATTTTCAAATAAATCAAAACAAATTGATCATTTGGAGATGATAAATTTAAAAAAATTATACTTGATGTGAAACTTTTCATGTAAAATTTGCATCAAACAACTTTGCATCGACAAACCGCTACCATACGGTTGTAATACATCAATGTCATTTTTGACAATTTTATGTACAATTTTATGTCCTCCCGTAATTAACAAATGTCTTATATTACAGTTAGATAGTGTATCATATTTTTTAAGAAATAAAAAAGAAATTATCATTCAGAGAAGACAAATTTAAAGGATGATATTTGATGTAGAACCTCGCGGTGCACGAATTCCCTCTTGGAAGTTGCGGTTGTGAAGCAGCATCGCATTAAAGCACTTGAACCAAGTACTGCTCCCGACTGAATACATTTTCCTACTTACAGTGAGCACAGGCCGTGTGTTCAAAGTACTCGAAACAGGATGACGCACTTTTGCAAATTAAGGTTTCTGCGTACAGCTACCTTGATGCCGCCGCGGACGGTGACCACCGGGGGGCGCCGGGGCGCCGAGGCGATGGTGATGGTGCACATCTGGTTATCGAGGCGGTTGCTGTCGCCGTCGTACACGACAAAGTGGAAGATGTCGGTGACGGGCTGGCTGCCGGTGTCCAGGGAGGTCACGTACCTGGGAATGGAGGGGCTTTGTTAGCGTGATTGACTGATTAGCATTAGCGCCGTCAAAGTGTGGGATGGGCCATTTAGTTGTATGAGAAGCTAATAAGTGTCACATGATGTAAAGACGCTTCCTGGTTCTGCGGTTGTAAGTGGATGGATATATGAGGACTTCCCCTGCTAGCATCCTGATTAACCGTTGGCTAGCTGATCTGGCGTCTCGGCCAGATTTTCAAAACGTTATCGGACCGAAGATTCATGGTTAAATGTCGGAAAAAGAGCAAAGGAACTACAGCCTCCTAATCAGCAACAAGTCCCAGAATGCACCTCCAATGGTCGCTGTTTCTTCCTCAACATAATAGTCCAAATTACGTCACATGACAGGCGATTCATTTATTTAACTAATAAACAACTTGTGAGAAAAAAGGATTCAACACTTGAGCTGAGCTTAAAGACGCTACATCCTTCTCTCGTGTCGTCGTAAACAGGAAGGGACTTCCGACTTGTTGCTCCCCCGCCGCCTGGAATAGATTTTCCCGCCGCTTGCTCGACGCCGCGGGTCCATCAAAGTGTCCCATCCGCGCTCAACGGAGGCTCCGCTAATCTCTGCTATTAAAACAAAAACCCACGCCGCTGTAATCTCCCCCCTAATCCGTTTAAATTCTTATGAAACAATTAGCGGTTCTTGTTGTTACAAGCCGTCGTAAAAAAAAAAAACAAAAACAAAACAAGGCGGGCTATTTATGAAAGCCGGATCTTCCCCGAAGAGCAGACCCCGGAAATGACACTGTTAGCGAAGCCCGAGCGCTTATATTCCACCTGACATTCGCAGGTTACGCAGGCGTGATGCTTATTAGCGTAGCTTATGCCAAAGGTTGTGGAAAGTAATGAGTGTAGAGGAGGAGAGGAAAAAAAAAAATGGCGGGTTGCTGGTGGTGGTGGTGGTTGGGGGGGAGGAGGGGGACTGGGGGCGCCATTTTCTCCCACTTCATTTGTTTTCGCCGCGTGTTTTTGGGTAAATGCTCTCCGGAGCTGTCATCCGGTGATTCATGGCTCTGAAGGAAAAACAAAGCGTCCCGGCGCGCCATTTACCGCCTCCTCCGGCACCGGAGCCGCGCTGATGGGAAAATGATCCCCGTCAGCTCCGAGCAGCACTCAGGGAAATTGATCGTGACGCCCTTTCATCTTGGCGCATTGTAATATGATTTTTTTTTTTCTCTCTTCAAGAGTCGCAAATTCCCGCCTCGGTTGTCTCTCGTGCAAAGGAACAACAAAACCGACAAAGGAGAGAAAAAAAAAAACGTCTCAATTTGGGGTCGACCGTCGCCTCTTTGACGAAGGTCGTTGAATAGGGAACGCGGAGGACGAGTCTGGATTTTCATTCACTCTTTTACTCCTAATCTGTTGATTTTATTCTGCTCACGTGGCCCGAGGGGGCGGAGCCAATCCCAGACGACGAGGGGGGCTGCGTTAAACTTGGACGGATTGCCCGTCAATCACCAGTCAGCTGTCAATCACGCGGAGACTTCCAACCACTCCTGCTGTCATTCACACTCACGGACTATTTAGAGTCTGCAATGAACCTGCTGGCTGGTTTTGAACTGTGGGAGAACCTGGAGTACCCAAGCAGGAGAACCTGGAGACTCAACATGGAGAGTAACAAAGCATGAGAACATGAGGAGAACCCGAGAAGGAGAATATGGTCACTTAATATAAAGAGCCAGGAAGATCTGCGTCCTCGTGAAGAGCACGCTCTTTTCATCCCGCTACATTCAATAAAGCGTGTAATCCGTCAAACCGGATTTTCCCGCTGAACTCCGGCAGGAACCATAAATCCTGGTGCGCCGTCGCTTTGACGGCCAGGATTCATAACGCGGCCGGACGTGGCCCCGTCCGTCACCCAGGGGCCGCTGACGGGTTCATGGGAAACGTTCAAGATGGATGGTTTTCATTTGGCTCGTTGTCAGAATCATATTTCTTTAATTATATTAAGAACCAGTCACACGCATTGCCAATACTTCCAGTTCCTGATTGGTCAATTTCACACAAAGAAGTAGGACTTTTGTGACGAGAAGCTCTGAAACGTCCACACTTGAGGACATGAGGTCTGGAGGACCCACGCGGTTTGATTCCAGGAGGTCGCCTGAATACAGAAGTTTCAAGGATTTGACCATCATGACTGACATATCTCAGGTCATCCTAATGATTGACAGGTGACCTTAGTAACTCACATGTGACCTTCAGTGACTTGAAGGTGACCTATAAGGGTTGATCTATACAACTCATGTGTGACCCTGATGATTGACAGGCGACCCTCACGTATCACAGATCATCCAATTGATTGACAGGCAACCCTTATGATTGACAGGTGACGGTTACAAATCACAGATCATACTGATAATTGACAGGTAACATTGACAAATAACATGTGACCCAGATGATTGACAGGTGGAACTAATGATTGACAGGCGACCCTAATGATTGACAGGTGACCTATGCAACGCAAATGTCACTCACGTTCAACCCTCGCGACTCACTTCTGACCTCTTACGACTAACCGGTGACCCCGCTGAACCCCACTGACCCACTTTTGAAAAGAAGCGATTGGACCGAACCAATCCCATTGGGTGATTCCAACGGGTCACCTCAGGGGTCGGGACTCTCAAACAGCTTTGACGCTATGTTTGTAGTTCCACAGTATGGCAGCCATGCCCAGCACTTTCTGCATCCAGATTTATTCATGCATCCCAGATTTCGCGCTTCGTCGTGGAACCCTAAAGATGCGTTTTGGTTGGCCGACTTCGTCGGGGTCACGTGCAGTGGCCCCGCCGCCCCCCCAGTCCTACCTGATCCGGTGCTGGTTGATGTCGTCCATGCTGAAGGACAAGTACTCCCGCAGTTCCTGGGGCTCCTGCTGGGGCCGGCTCAGGGTCAAGATGCCGTACATCGGCACGGAAACCAGCTGGATCCGGATCTCCTCGTCCGGAGACGTGTCGTCCTGCAGGATGAGAGACAAGGATGAACTCCCCGCAGGAGAAGCTCTCTCAACATCGCCATCATTTCTGGGGTTTATTTTGTTTTTATTTTTCTATATTTTCCATGCCGTTTCCAGCAATTTCTCAGGCGTTCATTCGAGTACGTCATTATTTACTGCTAATGAATGAATAAATCAATTTTCAGGTGCTTTTTTTTCCCCCCCGAAATGACCAGCTGGGAATTTGTCAACAGTTTTCTCAAGCTTTTATTTATTTTTTAAAATGTAATAATTTTTTTACATTTTTTGATGCACTTGCAAGCTAGCTAATTAGCACGTACCCAAACGAGGACACCATTTTTTGGTTCCAGCTAATATGTGGAGGGGGTGGAGTGTTGCGAGACGAGACAACTATTCGGAAAAACCCGACGTCACCCTACGAGGAAATCGGTTCCATTGCTCAAAGGCGCCGCCTTGTGGTTCCTCAAGAACCCCTCATGATCCTCCACGGCCAGGAAAAGAATCGGACAATCGAACGCGAGGGGTTAAATAAGCAAGCCAAAAAAAAAAACGGTTCTGGGTTGTTTACATCAGCGGCCACTAGAGGGAGCCAACAACGCAGGAACGAGAGAAAACTGTCACGCTGGGGTGAGGGCGACTCACGGTGAAGGCCAGGTGCGAGCGTCCAATCACGGTGCTGCTTCGCTTCCCCACCTCCAGCGACAGGGAGGCGGCAGGGTCGCGGCGCGGCCCGTCGCCCCCGGCGCCCAGCACCGTCACCTGCACCGCCGTGGTCGCCATGGAGATGCCGTCGCTGACGGAGAAGGTGATGGAGTCGTCCTGGGTGGAGAGTCCGGCGTGGCGGTACAGCAGGACGTTACGGGTCACGTCGTTGAAGGTGAAGATGTCACCTGACGGCAAAGGAGGGCTGGTCAGTGTGTGTGTGTGTGTGTGTGTGTGTGTGTGTGTGTGTCTGTGTGTGTGGAGGTGTGTGTGTGTCTGGGTGTGATCTGGTGTGTTTGTGT
>CAAKHD010008412.1:5837-16764 GCA_901007705.1 Fistularia tabacaria
GATGTTTTGTCTGAAGATGGGCCACCACGCCACATGACTTTTTCACAACACTGTGGTCCGTATTTCCGTGTGTGTGTGTGTGTGTGTGTGTGTGTGTGTGTGTGTGTGTGTGTGTGTGTGTGTGTGTGTTTTGTGCACGCACGTGGGTGTGTGCACATGCACAGGCAGCAACACAGTGACGTGCCCAAATACACAGGAGCTTATCAGTTCTAGGGAGGAGGTTCAGACCGTAACGCCCAGAGGTCCTCCTGCGGCGGAGGTCAAAGGTCCCGGAAGGTTCTGCCGGAGGAGCCTCGGGACTGAACCCGTCTCGGACGGGGAGTTGGCGTGAGTGTTTGCTTGTGAGCGCCGCGGCGCCGGGGTTGGCCGACGTGTCGATCACATGACAAGCTGCCCTCTCGCCTTTCTATTTCTGACATGTCTTACTCACGGAGGCAAACTCGGAGCTTTGCGTGACTCCTGAAGATTTGGTGCCGAAGCAAGTGGTTGTAATTTGTGGCCTCGCCATGTCCTTGCACGGTAAACACTGACTCAGAGCTCAGGAATCTTTAGAGCTATAAAATAATTGCAGGTTCCTCCCATGGTGCCCGGAGTGTGCGTCTCCTTACCTCAGCCTTCTCAGTCCCACCTCCTTCTCGTCTCCGGCCCCGCTGCAGCCGGACCCGTGTGGGCCGTCCCGACGCCTTCTACATGAAGGTCAAACGACCGTTAACGCGGGTCGAGCTGCTCCGGACGCCGGCAGACTTTTCACGTCCTGAAGGACGGGCAGCTGGGATTTGGGTTGACTTTGAGATACAGGGGCCTTTGAATGGTTGATGTTCTGTCGCTCAGCGTCCTGTATTGACCCTCATAGTGTGGAATTCTGGACATTTCCATGCAAAGTCTGGCCTTCACAGCGACCGGCAGCAGCGTTGGGCCCGTGGGCTGTTAGGAAACCGACACCCTCCCTCAGATTTGTTGATCTGGAGTTGCAAAAGAGAAGCGACCTGTGCGGGTGTGTCGCTGAGCGGAGGGACCGGGACGGCTCCCGCCTGCCCGCTCGTACCAGCAGCAGCGTGTTCGACCGGGTCGGGGACACAAACACACTTTTAACTGGTGCACCGATGGGCCCGGGGGGACGTGCACAGCCGAGTGTCCTCCAGGCAGATCTTTTCATATTTGGTCTTGGGTGTTTCCTCCCGGGTCGGGGCTTCGATTTCCGTCACTTGGACATGTCTGGTCTCCCGGATATCGTTGCCGTCACAGCGAACGACGGCTAGGCTAACAAGTGGGAACACGTCACATCTAAGAGAGGAGCCGGAACCTCGCTTCGTCTCCAATGCATCTGCAGCTTCTTGCAATTGTCATCACGCAGCTGCTTTATCCCGGAGGTCCAGATCAGCCAGGGTCTGATTTTCAAGTACAGGCCCCAGAACTTGCATCTCTCTAAAGTTGTCTTAGTCACTAGCTCGGTTGGTTGCGGACCCATGCTGCGGTTACGGCCAGGTGCTCCAACATCTGGAGCTCCGCAGCTCCCAGGCCTGGCTGAGAATGTGGTACAATGGGAAAGTTGAAAGCTGCCCTTCCTACCAGAGCACGCTTTCATCTCCCCGGAGCTTCTCGCTGTCACGAAGAAGGCAGAGCCGAGCCTTATAACGACCGTGCGGGAATCAAAGGGCATCTGTAGGCTGCCGTGTAAACAGATCATCTGGAAGGATCGACCCCGAGACCCCGGCCGGTTAACGCTGCTAATCACATGGCTGAGGAGGACTTCTGAGGCCTCCCTGAAAAGCACCTGCTGCCATCAAACCCCTGGCTACCAGAGCAGGAAGCAGAAGCAGAAGGAGATGCTTTCTGTCACGTCATCAGGTTTTGGCCTTCCGGCGTCAGACCCCGCAGCATGAACGGTGGACACCATCAGATGCAGTGAAATCATCTTGCGTCCAAAACTCCTCCGACCTCCTCCTTGGCAGCTTCTGGAAAAGAGCTCGTCAGGTTTTTCTCCAAAACACAAATGTTCGGCTCTTGCTCGATGATCGAAGATGCTATATTTAATGGTAGCGTGCTCAAATAGCGTTTCCGAGTACCGGCGGCTATCCGGCCGGTCCAGGCTGCTCCTTCTGACCTGAAGGGTGTGAGATAATCAGTGGAGGCTGCAGGTTTGACTCTGGCAAATATCCTGGAATAGATATGACTGGGCTTGTAGGCAAACCTGGGCTTATTCCTAAAAGTATGAAGCCTGCGTGCCCGTACGACATTATGGCTGGTGCTGCCCACTCCCTGGAACTCCGGGAGCCCCGTGTCAATATTTGATGGAGATCTGAAGGTCCAGGCAATCTCCTCTGTCCGCAGGCCCAGCTCAAAGGCTGATTCTCTTTGGTCAAGCTGGTTTCTTTAGCTTGTGAAATTGTTGATTGTTTCATTCACTGGTGTAATTATCACTTTGGAAGAAAATGATGTACTACTTGGATTCTTAATATCCTCGAGAGGTAACTGTTCAAACACTAAAAGCACAAAACTGGAAAAACTGGAGAGGAAACCAATACAGTGTGTGTGTGTGTGTGTGTGTGTGTGTGTGTGTGTGTGTGTGTCCTATGGAAACAGCTGTGTGAGGGTAAACTCGGTGAAAGCTGTGCTTGGAGTTACACAATATACTTAGTTCACCCCAATCTGAGGACGTGTTTTAACACCGGATCGTCCAGCGCTGCTGCTCGTGTAGATCCCTGACTCGGGGTTGTCAAAACTTGTCCACGTCGGTGGTGGAGATACTTGACGGCTGGCAGGCCTTTGGAAGCGGGCTGCTTGCATCGCAGCAAACAGTCCCTGTGTGTTGTTTTAGCCGTCAGAGATCAGTCACCCACCCGGCTGAGTTTGAGGGTTAAGTTGCTTTCCCAGGAGGGCTGGTTCTGTAGGCCCTCCTGGAGGTGCCGAGCAGTGCGGCTCACCGTGGAAGGAGAAATGTTCTGTCTTCATTGGAGGCAGCGGCGTCTACTACGCTCTCTGCGCAAGACCTGTCATCTCCAAATGAGTCCAGCTGGTTTTCAGAGCCAGACGTCGGCGTCACGGAGTCGCTCCTGTCGGTCCAGAGCCTCCTGAAGTTTTTCCCCGTCGAGCGCTTACCATGGAAAATACACATATTATGTGAAGTGGACGTCCTCTGATGTTCAGCTTTGATTTGAATCCAGGTCGTTTGTGTTTCTCGGTCTTCTCAGTCCGTCGGTCTCCGGCCGTCTCGCTGCAGATGACCAGCTCGCGGTCGCCCTCCTGCTTTTCCATCTGCTGCTCATTGTCACATCAGTCCAGTTCTGTCTGCATCCGCGAGGCCTTCGGCCTCCATCGGAGCCTGCCTGTTCCCTTCGGAGCGGTCTGGTATGGTTTCAGTTTGTGAAGTCTGCCAGGACTCTGCTTTCAAGTTCATTTGTGCGTCTAATAACCCTCACCGCCCTTCCGGCTCCATGCTGATATTCTGTATTTAGGTCCATCTGCTTCCACCACACTCCACATTCCCTCCACTGGCTCATGCCAAGAGAAAAGACAACAAGCTGGATTGAGTACCCTCAGATTAACGCTTTGGAATAAAGGCACTCGCTGCCTTTGAGCGAGTGGAAAAAAGAAAGCCCGGCCTGTCGGATTTCAACTCTCCGCCGTTCAACCCAGAGACGTGTTTTCATGGACGGCCACGATGAAGGAGGCGCGGCACAGCGGCTGCCCGCGGCTGGCTCGGCGTCCCGGTCCTGATCTTTGGGGGCGGACGCTGGCAGCGTGGCCAGGTTAAACCTCCGGCCCTGCCACTCATCACCTCTGAGATTGGTCACGTTCCTCAGCAGACCTTTGCTCCAAACCGTGCTTTCAGACCTGCAGTCATTCCCGTGGAAACCAACCCTACCTTCATGTTTACTTCTGGGGGGCAGAAAATCTAAGTTGACCTCGAGCGACCCCACAAAGCCAGTGGGCGAGGGAAGTCCATGCAGAGGGGCCTGGTTTCACACGCCACCGCAATGATAGACCTCCTGTGGATGTGCCGGAGAAGAGGACTCTGATGCCGGGTCGTCTCTTCCTCCCAGCCAAAGGCACGGCGAACGTTTTTTTTATCTGGCAGTCATCGGCTGCTCGGTCGTCGTGAAAGGCAGCTCTGCCGCTTCGGGCGTGCGGAGATGCGAGAGGAAGTCTTCTGTGTCAAGAACCATGGTGGAATCGTTGTGCTTTCCACTAACCTGAACGCCGAAAGAAACAGCCGGACCCAACGTGACCCAGCGGAGCAGCCAGAAGTCACGAGGGATCAAGACGATGAGAAGACAAAGGAACGACTCCCTGATTATGAAACGAGCAGAGCCCGGTACGTAAAGCAGAACGCCGGTGGGATGTTGAGCAACAACCGAGCGGTTCAGGCCGAGACTTGTCCTCACCACCTTCCAGACATAACCGGGAAATACTGATTCCATCTTCTCCGCACGGGTCTGTTTGCTTCGTTACAATCGGCTTCGATCGCCGGTCACGCGTGACGATGACCGACGATCTCACGGCAGCACCGGGGTTTCTGTGGAAGAGACCACGATTTCTTTCTTTCCTTCATGAGCGTTGTCGCCTTTGTCAGTGCACTCCCTCTGACCTGTCACTCATGGCAGCAGCCCTAGTGCCGCGTTGACAGGCGTGTTGTCACAAAGGTCCTGCCCTGTGGTGCAGGAGTCAGGCCTCTTCCGTCATGCCTTGTTGTGACACATGACTGCTGCCACCAGAACCTCCCTGCTTGATGAGGTGCTAAGCAACAACAGAGCAACGGAGCTGCTTGACCTTTCGTTTCTCCCACTTCCTCTTTGCCGGGTGGCCCGCATCTGCGCTTTCCTTTGCTCCCAGTTACTCACGTTCTTACCATTTCAACGTCGCCTACTGTGGTCTGACATGCTAAGCTAGTTAGCAGAAATGAGAATTGATTGACGGGCGGGTGACTAACGGCAGCGGGTGTTTGTGACGCTGCTGGATTGATAACTGTTTGCGGATGACAAACGCCACATCTGTGTGAGTCATCTCGTCCACCACATCACCGGGAGAACATCCTGACGCGGCGGCGGCGGCGAAGACCTTTTGCTTTTATTTGACATGTTTTCAAATATGCTTTTAGTGAAGTGTGTGCATGCGTGGGTGTGCGCATGCGTGGGTGGGCTTCTGAAGTGAGGACAATAATGGCACAGCATTTGAGGAGATGAAGGCGAGCAGTTCAGAAAAAAAAAGAGAGAGAGAGAGGGAAATCGGCCTCAGGATTGTTGGTCGGGGAGCGCGAAGCTCCTCCGGTCCCTGATGCTCCCTGACCCTGACGTGACTCTGCAGCACTAAAGGTCACGCCGCCTCCCGCCCGTCTTCCCCCGGGGACGGAGATCCGCGGCCGTCTTCCACGAGCACCTCCGCGCCGGGCGCGGACCCAGATCCCCTCCTACCTGCTCCAACTCCCTGCGGAGCTGCGGAGGCTTCCGGTATTCCTGTCTCGGGAGAACCTCCCCCTCCTCCGTCCCCCACACTCCTCTCCGCCTCTGTGGAATTACTTCCATCTGGCCTACTTTCCGCCCTCACTGTTTATCAACTTGTTCACGACATGATGGGTTTTTTTTTTCTGTTTTTTCTGAAACACCTCCAAATGTTGCTCCTCCTAATCCTTTGTGGAATTTTTTTATCCCAACCCCGGTTTGCGGAGCTTCCATTAACGCTCGGCCCTTTGTCTCCGCGTGTTCCCGCCTCTTTCCTCGGATCTTGTGGTGTTCGCTAACACGTCGGCCTTCACCCCGAGGGCTCGGCCTTTGCTCTCCCCGGACAAAGCTCCTAAAAGCCAGTGATTTCTGCCCGACTGTTAATCATGCAGAGCCGGGAAATGAATAATACATTTTAGCCAAAAGTGGACTCGGAGAGGTATCGGAGCACACCTGGCGTTCCGAATACATCCACCTCCGGCGTGTTCTTCTTCTCACGCCCGCTGAGGGTCAGTGTGAGCTCATGTCTGCGGTCCAAAGGGAGGCTCACAGAGGATCTGGAGGATATTTGAGGCTGCTGCTTCATCTCACCCTGCAGGTCCACGCTCAAGGTGCTAAATGCAGCCCTGCCCCTCAGATGCCACTTCCATCCACCCCAGGTCACGTCTTGTATCCATGGATTTCCGCACCGAAATATCCCACGCGTCTTATAAGTGAAGGTGGAGGAGGTCTCCTGAGATCTCCTGAGGTCACCTGAGATCTCCTGAGATCTCCTACACCTAGACGGATGCTGAAGGAAACATGGCGTTTTCTGACCAGTGAAATGATATGCCGTGAGTGTGTTTCCAGACCGTCCCGTCGCTGCGCTGCCTCAAATCAGCGTAATCATCTCATTAACGGTGCACTGGGACAAAAACACCCTCCAACATCGTCAGTCAAGCAGTGCTAACGCAATTACAATTATTGCCTCAGAAAATGCCACAAACAGCACCGTGCATGCCGCCCTCTCCTCAAAGTCCACTGTTCTCGGGACCTTCCGATCCACCGTCCACAGTAAGAAGACATAACGCTCCTCCCGGTCCGTTTGCGTGAGACGGCGAAGACGGTCAGATGTTACCCTCGGTGCTCCTCCCAGGTCACGTGGTGTCTAACCACGCTGTGACATCATGACCGCGCGGCGGTCATGCATGAATGCATGAATGTCCTGAGCGGTCCAGGCGTGCGCTTCTCAACATGCACACAAACATGCTTGAGTCACTGTGGTGGCTGGAAGCCCTGAGATCACGCTCCGCATTCACACCGTGACACATGACTCCGACATCCCATCAGAGGCACAGTCACCTCTCCTGTCCGCTCCACACACATGCGGACGTGGGCTCAGCCGTGGCCGTGGCGGATGAGGGTGCGGATTCGGACCCTACGGCGGAAGGACTTTCACAGAACGTGCACGGAGGCCTGACCGCGGCCTGGTTCCTCCCTGACAGTGTCTGACCTGCCTCTCTGAGCGCTGAAGGACATGCAGGGAATCACTTTCCAGCTCAGGGTCATTTTCAAGGGCGGAGACAACATTGAACAATGCTTTTGCAATACTCTGTGATTTGTTTTCTCTTTCACACACACACACACACACACACACACACACACATATCCCAGCCCTCGTGTTCTTGAACAAAACAACAGAGATAAATGAACTGGCTGCCTGCGTTGGTGTGACGGCGCTGCAGTTTTTAGCACACACATGGTGTTCTGTGTCCAAACACAGGTGGCTGTGGTGGCAGGGCAGTGCTGAGGTGTGTCTGGGTGCCGCTCACCCAGAGTGCAGGTGTGGAGTGTGTGCTGTGAAATCAGCCGTCCATTTCCTGGTACAGAGTGGAGCTGTGGAGGGCTGAGCCCGTGCGCAGAGCTGCCCGGTTAATGTTTAACTGGAGTTTCCTCACCTCGGCCTGAAGTCGAGGCCGGAGCCGAAGGTCCGGTCAGGGTCGTGAAGGCGGCCCGGCGCCGACGGGAAAGAGCAGATGATTCTGTGGAGGACGGCGGCGAGCGGCGTCAGGATCCCGGTGGCCCCGGAGTGCACCGCAGCCCGACTGCCTCCCTGCCCAGGAGCGGCTGCAGCGGGACATCATTAGGCATTAAGCGCTGCTCTCCTTCTCCATCAGAACATTTCACGTCACGCAGCGAGACATTTTTGCAGCCGCCACCTTGACCTTGTGCCTCTGGGCCTCGGGCGGCGATGGCGTCAGGCTTTGTCAAACCTACCAGGAGGCTGACACAAACATGGAGCTCAGAGTGTCTCACGACTGCTCTGATGGTTCTTACCCCCCAGTGCTCCTTCCACTGCGACTGGGAGAGGACAGCACTCCTGAATCCGCGCACTTACAGGGAACCGTAGCACCCTAAGCTGGAGGCTCATGGACTTCATGAAGAAACGTGATGAGCAGTTTGGATTCGCCCTCATCTCCCTGCATCTTCCTGCATCTCTGAGGTTCTTGTCTCTATTAGGTTCCCCTTACCGAGACAAGAACCTCACAGGTTCCCCTCAGAGAGAATCCCTCCCCGGACCGGTGCCAGTATGTATGTCTCCACGTTGAGGCTGTGTGGTGCATTCTGAAGTTGACCTTTTGTCCCCTTGAATATGAGAAGGTCCAACACAAGCGCATCAAGATTGAAATGGATTCTTGTGGATTCTTACACGAGATCTGTGAGGCGCAGTGACCCTAACCCTTGACTCCGACCTGTTCGGGGTCGCAGCAGGCGGGCCAGCCTCCGCCCAGGGTCCACACGGAAGGGTCCCTTCATGCACGGTGGAAGGCGATGGTGTCGTGTCAGTTGGAAGTTGTCGTTGTTCGAAGTCTCGGCCCGTAGACCTGCTCCTGCTCAGAGATGCAGAGCAGCTCGCTCGACGACCCCGCAGCAGCTCCGAACCTCGGGGGCCGAGCGCGAGTCAGTCAGGATGAGCACAGATACCGCAGACAGAGACCAAGAAAACATCTCAGGGCTTGGCTGGAGGGACTTGAGAACCCCCCCCTAACTGAGGGGTTTCACCCTGACCCGTCCTCCGAGGGCTGTCGTCCACAACAGGAAGTGCAACCCTGCCTACCTTTGTCCAGATTTACTGTTGTGCCGTGGAGGCGTGAGGCGTGTCGGGCAGGTTTGGAAGGAGAAGTTAAATATTGACCCGACCTCTTTCACCGTCTCCAACCGCCTTGGTGCCCATTGTTCCTCCTGCCTGGAGGACGGCGGGACAATAACTCAGCATTCTTCACCTTTTTGTAGCAGAAGAAAGGAGGCTCGGCTCTGAACTCAGCGTTGACTTTTCCCTTCTGACACAAATACCGGCAGTTGGGAGGCAAGCAAACAGTCCAGCCTCGCAGAGAGAGGAACCTTCAGACAGGGACCTCCATTCGCCCGCCGGTGGACCGGACTCAACCGTGTCTGATGGTCGAAAGCCAAAGTACGGGACGGCCCGTCACGAGCAAGTGTTCAGACTGTTGAAATGAGGAGGCGGCGTCTAACTTTCATTTCTGCTCGTTTCTGAGCGAGCCGGCGTCCTGTGGATTCATTTCAGAAGAAGTGGCGGAGCGGTTGGTCACGCTCGACCTGCTTTCCGGCCGCTCGCTATTTCTTGTTGTGGTTTGAGGATGCGGGCTTCTTGCTTTGTGCCTCTAACGCGTGCTCGGCGCTGGCCTAGAAACCGGACACGTCCGCGCACTGCAGCCCTGCTGTCACTCAAGCTGCCCCATTACATTGGACATGACATTTAAAGTTGGGCGAAGAAGGCGGACAAAGTGCCCTTACCTCCTCCGTACGAGGCCTGCAGTGGAGCCCCCGTGGAGCCTGTGCGGATGAGTGTGTTGGTGTGTGTGGTGACTTTGGCCAGACTTGGTCTGGCATAAGGACAGCTGTCACATCTCCAACCTGTCACATGCAGCGCAGAGGAGACGCCAGAGGCCGGGGCATCAGGAGACACAAGGACGGACACAAGACAGCGCCGCTGCCTTGTTGTGTGTCCGTGTCGCCGTGCGTTTGAAAGGGAGAGGGAGCAGAAGAAGAGGGTTGGTGGCCACGTGGACTGCTGGGTCCCGGAGGGGGCCTCTAACCTTGATGTCCACGCGCTCGTGCACACTCTTCACCCGCCATCTCAAGTCCAGTCCCTGAGCGGCTGAGTCACATTCTCCTGGGGGACGTGGTGAACAGCGCTCCAGCGTCCGTCCTCGTCCCTGGGTCCTCCGTCTCACAGCTCATTACCTCCCCCATGAAGAGCTTTTCATTAAGGTCCGGCCTGTGGCCCTCTGGCCCCCGGGAGCCCAGGCTCCCGTACGTCTGTTGACATACCGCTTCCTATTAGCCGAGGCTCCGCGGCGGCCCGCTAACTGTCCGTCTGGGTGCTTATTTGTGGGCGGAGGGAAGAGGGGAGCTTCCTCTCAGCCTCGCTGCATGGCGGTCGGGGGCGTGAAGGGGCGCACAGTTGAGCAAGACTCTGAACCCCTACCTGCACCCCTGGCTCTGCTCGGCGGCAGCCAACTGCTCATGGTTCCTCCATGATGGGTTCAGTGCAGAGAACTAATTTCCCCACGGGGATGAGTGAGGTTCACATTGTTATTAATGCTCACAGCACAGGTTCGTGTTGAGCTGGTTCGCAGGCCTTTCCTCCACAAACTCCTCCGCTGGCCCGGTTGGTTGAGTGGAGCAGAGAAACCCCGGCCCGCCTCTTGACCCCTCAGCGAACATCTGGTGGCGTCTCCCTCAGAACCAGGCTCTCGGATCCTCTCGTCAGATCTAGTGTTTTCTAGATCACGCCGGCGTGATTGACCGGGCAGGTTTTGGTCACGCTGGATCTCACCAGCTCAACTGTGGATCTTCTCTGAAGGGGTTTCTCCTCCACCCACTGAGCCACAGTTCCCTGGGCGGCGGCGCGGTCAGCAGACCGGGGCGTTCAATTAGCGAGCGGGCCTGATCGGGCGGAGGCCGCTGGTTCCACTCCGCCTCTGTCCGTCATGTGTGGTGGTCACATCTCCTCGCCGGGCGCCGATTTTAACAAATGGGTGACTTCAAACCATCTGTAAGACATCTGATTAATGGAGGAGCCTCCGTGGGAGGAGGAGGGCGGCCGGCGTGTCTAATGTGGAGCCGCGCTAATGACGGCGGGCGGGCCGGTCCACGCCACGCTCCAGGAAATGCACAGATTACAACTTCGGAGACCTCCAAGGCCTCACACACCATCAGCCTCACACACCATCCATCGCTGCTCCCGGCCGGCAGGAGGTCTCCAGCTGCAGCTGCTGGGGGCGATGCAGCGTGAAACCACGCAGATGTTTCTCCTGGTGTCTTTGCTCCTCGGCTCTACTCCCTCTCAATAATTGAGGGATGGAACACTTGTAGAACAAAGTGTGTGTGTGTGTGTGTGTGTGTGTGTGTGTGTGTGTGTGTGTGTGTGTGTGTGTGTGTGTGTGTGTGTGTGTGTGTGCACCTTTTTTATTTATGAGACATTT
>CAAKHD010008413.1:9684-29986 GCA_901007705.1 Fistularia tabacaria
CACCCCCCCCCCCCCCCCCATTCCACCCCCCCCTTTTTCCCCCCCCTTCCCCTTCTCCTCCCCCTGTCCCTTTTTTTTTTTTCATATTTTTCGGGGGGGGGGGGGGGGGGGGGGGGGGGGGGGGGGGGGGGGGGGGGGGTGGGGGTTGGGAGGGGGGGGGGGGGGGGGGGGGGGGGGGGGGGGGGGGTGCGGTCCCGCCGGTCGCCGGTGTTTGTTTTTTTTTTTTTTTTTTTCTTTTTCTTCTCCTTCAACGGAGGCGGAGCCCTGCCGTCGGTGAAAGGGTTAAAAGCGGTGCTGCTACCGGACCACACGTGCTGGAAGGAGCCCGGGTCTCAGTTTCCCTCCAGCGGGGCAGCAGTCCGCCGCGGACGGGCCGGGCTAATGGAGCTGACAGGATTATCGCCCCGAATCAAACCATAAAAGGTCAAAAATAATTCCTATACACTTTCCGCAGCGGGGGGGCTTCATTGTCAACGCGTCCCATCGAATTAGCTCCAACGAATTTGAAAACACCCGAGAGCCTGCTGCCATAGGTTTAAAAAAAAAAAAACACAATAACACAAACACCTTTCAGCTCCCAGGTTTTCGTCTTTCCCTTTTTATTTCTCTATTACTATTATTATCACCTTTATTTTAGAAAATACTTTTATTGTAAAACGGCTAACACTGATGTGTTAGCAAAGGTCTTGGTTTAAAGTGGTGAGCGGTGAAGTCACTGAATGAAGGCCCACCAGCAAGGAAACTTCCTCTCAAATCAATTCAATTCAGAAATTACATTTTCAATTTCCATTTCTTTTATAAAACTATTGTTGTTATTTCCTTTACATTAAATCAAAAGTAAATTATGAACCCCTTTATGTATCATACACATTTTTATTTTCTCAATTTCTAAAATGCCTTTATGTAAGAAGGGCATGCTAAACGAGCCAAAGTTTCAGCCTACTCCCTTTCAGTCATGGTAAAGTTCCTTTTATGATTTCTTTATGAATTACAGTTTTCTTGTTTACTCATGTTTAAATCGTTTGCGTATATTTTGTTGCTTATTTGTGCATGTATTAGATTAAATGAGCCAAAAACAAACTCACTAGACTAAACAAATTATTATAAATGTGAATTAAATAGATTGAACTAAGGGGCCGCTACTTTCTGTGAAAAAAAACAACCTTCACCCTCACCTCCGCCAACAAGTGTTGTTTAGGGATGGATTTGAATCGAGCGGCCTCAACTGTTGTTTTGCATTTGCAGGACCATTATCCTTGCGAAATTATTTTCCCACACGTTTCTACCAAACTCCTTGCGTCATCTTCTAATTCTTCAAAAAGCAAATAAAGAGAAAAGCAAGGCAGATAATTAATACAGCTAGCAATGTGAAACCCAGCTTTCAAATATAAAAATACAGATAATCCATCATGCCTGAGAAATCTCAAAATCAGGAAACAGTGAGGGTTAACAACTCTTAACGGAAAAGGGATAAGGTTTGTTTAACGGAATAAAAAAAAAAAAAAAAAAAAAATTCACTTCCCATTCCACAGAACAAAATCATTTTCAAAATCCTCGATGTTCTCCAGGGGTTGTCCCTGACCCTGCGTGATACCAGAGGACCGCCCTTCACGTTCACCCAGGAAGCCAGCGATAATATAGACACGTATTTTGTAAATCGTGGATTTCTTTTTTGTAGTGCGATGCTTTCAAATTAAGTTTCTTTCTGAGGACTTTGATAATGTTGCATTCGTAGTATATAAGAAATACACTTGCCGGTGAATCAGGGAGCATTTTGAGGGACAAAATTATACATTTCAAAGACAGTGATCTAGAAAAATAAACATAAATAAGATGATATACATATTGAACAATCTATCAGAGGGATCCATATGTCAAAGGCGGTCCTGGCAGCTACGATTAATAATTCAACTGAATATTGATTCGGTGACTCAATCAATTTCTTTTAAAACATAGAATCTTTGAAACAGTTGGATGATTAAAAAAAAAATCAAGAGAGAAAACAAATTGCAAGACAAATCTGTCTCAGTGTGCAGGAGATATACAGGGAGGCCCCTGTTCAGCAAACCCCTGAAAATCCAGAACCTCAATTCAGAAAATTAATCAAAGCGCAGAACTGAAAATAAAAGACCCGATGGGGGAGCCACTTCTAAAATAATTTAATACAATTATTCAAATTTTCGGAAGTTTTCACACGAAGCTACACCCACCAGTGTGATTCCTGTGTCACTGAATTCACAGAGAAACTAAAACCATAGCGTCTCTTTGAAATCCCTAGTTACATGTTTAATAGGATGTGATCTAAAAGTACAATGAAGAGGCTGTCAGGTGTGATTTTATTGAAAGGATTTTTTTTTTGTCATTTATTAAATCAAACTTCAAAGTTGAATATCATCTTGCAGCTTTTTAAATACTCAATAGACATTATTTATAATAACCTTTAATTTACAAATGAGTAATAAGAGATTTTGATTTTTTTTTCCACTATGCTGATGTAATTTAATTAAGACAGTGTTCCTTTTTTTCTTCAATTTTGCGCACAGCAAAATAAAGGCTTGTCACCGAACAAGAGGTCCAGTTTAAGGCCACATCAAGCCCTGTCTGAAGCGACTGCTGGCTCTGCAGCCCCCCCTACCCCACCCAACCCCCCAGCCCCGTTCACTCACTGGAACTTGGTTTGGGCCCTGAGGAATTTTCGCACAGTCAGCGACAAACTGGACTCACACAGGTCTGTGTATCACCGTTTGACGCGTTCACTGCGGGCAACAGCGACCGCTGCACATGAGAAAAGCGCGTTAAACTCACATTTCTATATATTGATGCGACCGGCCCAACACCCCTGTGCACACACACACACACAAACACACGCACATACACATACACATACACACACTGTATTGCCAAATTTGAGATAACCCCATTTCGCAGAAGGGGAATATAAATGGGTAATCTGAGCCGGCGGAGCTGGATCCAATTACCCACGTATGGCTTCAGGAGAGCGCCCAGGGGTACCAGCCAATGGGAAGAACCAAGTGATTAAGGCGTGGGCTAAAACCTCGCAAATATTTGTCATAGTTTCTATAGATGTTTTTACAAGAAGAGATGTGACCAGGTGTTTGGACAGGAGCAAGGAATGCAGGAGCCCCCCCTCCACTTTCCCCTCCGGGGGCACAAATTCCAGAAAAAAAAGGAAGGAAAAAAAAATCAAAGAAATCAGCCTAGAAAATGAAGGGGAAAAATCACCGGATAACTTTCAAAAATGACATCAATTTAAGAGGAAAAAAGAGCAAAATCTGAAGAAATCCAGAGTCATCTAGAAAAGGGGCAGGAAATCAGAAAGATGTGGTTCAAAATAATAACGTTTATTCAAAAGCATCTCAAGGGAGTTACCAAACTCAGAAGATGTTAGTTCTTCACAAGGAGGTGGCCAGACATCGGCAAGCGGAGTTGCCCTGAGAGCGCCACGCGGTGGCAACACCGGCACCTGAGGGTCCCCGCGTCCTGACTCGGGCCTTGTTTTTTCATGAGCGTCTCTTCCAAATAGTGCGAAACACAAATAGCTGGGGCAGTCCTCTCTCTCTCTGTCTCTCTGTCTCTCTCTCTCTCTGTTTCCCACTCTCTCTCTCTCTCTCTCCAGTGTGGACTTCACCCTGTGTGGATGGTAAATAAAACCGTCCCCATTTATACTCTCCTGTCACGTACTGGCCACGCTGCTTACATTCTGCAGCTCTAGCTCTCTGCCAGCACATAGAAAACGTTGTGTATTCATTGTGAAATTAATTCCAGTGGAACTAAAAGCACTGAGTAGTCGCTTTGCATCATCTCCGAACCCTGAGTTTTGCCGTTATTACAGTCTAGTGTTTGAATCTATGAGTCCGTCGCAAAAAAAAAAAAAAAAGATTTTATTGTCCTTTTCTTGACTGCACAGTGCAAACCAAAAGTTCACGGTTTTGGAAACTACAGATTTGAGATACATAGTTGCCAAAGATGACGTGTTTTGAAAAAAACTGTGGGGGGGGGCACCTAGCCGTTCCAAAGAAAACTGGTGCGCGAATCCCGTACGTTGAAATAATGTTGGTGGTTTAATAGCAGGCAGCAGTTTTTTGTAACGAATAACATCTATTTAAGTGCGATTCATGAGGGACAAGCTGTTTTTTTTCCCATTGCATTCGGGAGAACGTGCAGACATCCACGCTTGACCTCGCAGGAGTAGCAGATACACTGCGTCTGAACTAGAATAGCTTATGATCTGGATGCAAAAATCACAAACCTTCAGGAGAATGCATTGATTGAATATCTTCCGCCTGTCTTTCAGGTTGGGGGTGAAAGGTTACGAGAGATAAACCCCAAGACAATAATCTGACAACAACAGTCGCACAAAGTTTCCCCATCAAAGCGTATCACTTGGCTGATATTGAAGCAATACTAGTGGGTCTAGCAGGTGGTGTGTCCCATCTGCCACCCGGAGGGGGGGGTTTGATCCCAGCCGTCAGTTCACGTATGTGCACAAGGAATGCGAGCGCGACGGTGTTATGACAGCACGCCGCGTGGTCATCGGACCGGAAAAGCTCCGTAGCGCCATGGACCGTCCACCGCAACGTTCCGATGGCGAACGCTACGACGTTGTGAACTGTAAAATGCACCTCCGCCGGGAGGGTGAGGATGAAACTGGTACTCCAAATGGAGATTTCTGGAAGAAGGGATGAAGACCATGTATATGAATGGCTAAAGTGGCTCCAAACCACTGCAGACAGCCCATCCAGCAGCTTGCTCACTGGTCCTTGTGTGTGCACTCATTACTCCCAGTGTGTGTGTGTGTTCACATGATTAATGGGTTAAACGCGGAGGTCAAACTTCCTGTGTGTGTAAGCAACACGAGGACAAAACAAAGGGTTCTATATCTTCTCTACCCCGGTACTACAAAACCGCGGAACACGTCATAACTCCCGATTAAAATAACCACTTTTTAATTACAGCCATTTGCGCACTCAAATTGAATGCATTAGTAGAGAGTAGGGAGAATAGATAGCAGAACCAGAAGAAACACACACACAAAGGAATTGTTTTCTGATTTATTTATTATTTTCAAGTCATTACAAGAAAAGATGATGAGACGCAAAAATTGAAAAAATGTGTTCAGCTACAACCAGGAAATGTACTGTTAAATATGGTCATTTTTGGTCATCAAAAAATGCCCCTATATTTTAATTTGTTCAAAAACCCTTTGTCTGTCTGTCATGTGAAAGGCTGATGTATGTGTGTGTGTGTGTGTGTGTGTGTGTGTGTGTGTGCGTGTGTGTTTGTTTGTGCGCGTGTGTTTGTGTGTGTGTGTGTGCGTGTGAGTGCGTGCGTGTGCGGTGTGTGTCGTGCTTCCGCGCTGCCATCGGCAAATAACCCCAGCATGAGAACATATGTCGCATAGAAATCACCGCCTGCCTGTCTGCACTGCGCCGTCACTACAGGATCCATACCATGATACTCCCATCCTCCCGCAGCTCTGGATCCGAGCTTGTGATTTCAGCACCCTTCCGGATGGATTCCGCATCGGGGGAAGTAAAATGGGAGTGTGTTGCCATAGCAACGCCGTCTGCCACAGACATTCATATTGTATACAGAGAGGAGTTGCAAATGTACGCTCATTCTGCAAAGGTTGGTGACTCTTAGCCGCCACGACGGCGCGTAGGGGAAATCTTCAGGAGGGTGTGATGAGCAGAAGCAGCGTCCCCGGGACGTTTCTCGTCTTCTGTAGCAAAACGTGGCCGCTGTACTGCACGTGCTGAGCAGGCTTTTGTCTCGGGTGTTCGACCCAAAGATCGCGTCCTGGCCGTGCTCTCTTGAGCCCCCGAAAACGCAGAAGAAATGCAGTTTTTTACATGAATCAAGACCCCCTTTTAACCTTGTAGCGGCCATTGGGGGTGTACAGGTGACACGACGCGCTCGGGCTGCACTTGGACGGCTGATGTAAACCACACACTAAACACTTTTCCACGCGTTTTTTGATCCGGTCCAGTGTGATTAGCAAAAAATCAATAGAGTGACGCAGGAAAAGGCAGGCTGTCACAGCGTATGTGTGACCAACACGGGTGCAGTGGGAGCACACACACTTCAGACAAGCTTTTTTTTTGTTTCAATTCAGACATCTGTATCATCATCATATGACATCTATGACATCAGATGTCAATTCAGACATCTATAACACAGTTATTTAACCAAACAGCCATCCTCTTCTTAATCCCTGGAAAAATTTCTCTCACAGATAAGCACATTCATTTCTTACATTTCCTCCTGTGACAATCATCATTGATTCCTTGCCGCATCTGCCGCTGGCCAAACCGATCGGTTTTTAATGTGAGCAATCCATAGTTTTGCAAAGAGATGGGGTTTAGACTGATGTTCTTTTCCCGTTTTTTTTTTTTTTTCCAGACCTCTATTCACTCCAGCAACAAGACTTCTGAGTTCACACACATACCACCCGTCAGAAGGTTATGCCAGGATTCTTTTTATTTGACTTGATGGGGACGAAATCTGTCTCGTTCGAGGCATGGGGCCAACAAGGGTTTCAACGGAAGACGGAGATCTGTTTAAGATTTTTTTTTTTTAACCTCCGTTCTCAGCTGACAACAAGCAAATTGAACGAATCCACAAAACGAAAATCTCAGACCGAACTGTGACTCACCCTTTGTCGACGTCTGAATCAGCAGCTTTAAGCAGCTCCTTTCACTCAGAACACCACCATTACCTTCGCTCTCATGCGGCGTACATGACATCCCTGTTAAAAGATAAATGCGCTCCTATTCCTTGCGTCCAAATAAATTCCATTTAATATTCAGTGTTATTGTTAACAGAGATCCCCCCCCGATTTCCCATTTCAAGAAATTGTACATCGACTATTCACCGGCAGGTCACGTTGAACAGTTTGTCGTTTTCTTGTTGTCACCCAGCGTTTGTCTTCTTAATGTCTATTAGGGCATTGAATATTGAAAGTGACAAACAATACATTAATAAAAATATAAACAGTAATAACACAGGACTAACCAGGACGGATGTTGGATCAATGCATTCATATGATTTTCACTGAGATTTGCACACCCATAGATCCTGTTTTGAGTTTTAGAAAAGATTCAAATCGAATAGAATAAAATTTACATAATTGATCTTGAAACAGCAGCACAACATACATTAAAACAGGCAAGAACAGTGCAAGAACCATAACATATATTAAAACAGAAATGTTTGTTACAAAACGAAAAGAGAGAAGCAAAGAAATTTGAAATAAAAAATGATAATTAAGCTTTATATACAATAAAGGATGGAAGGAAAAACCCCGATATTGGCTACATATACAATGAATGGTCAATAAATGAAAATATAAACTGGAAGGTGCGAATACACAATGGGATCAAGTCAGTGTTGTATGATTAAATCAGACATCTATTGGGAAACAGCAATCATAATGAATTTTAATTGTTACGTACATTTCATACAATAAAACGTGGTAATAAACAGCGTTTACATGCACGTGAAAGATAACTGAATTACAGAAACTGTGTAGGAAATTAGGAATGAAATACCGCTTTCTGTTGAGAGCAAACATGATAACATGAAGTCGTTGGACTTTAAGGTGGTGTGTGAAGAGCCGGTGCAAAACGGCCACGCGCCTCCCCTGAAACAGCAGATTGTCCTTTGCACACGCACACGCACACACGCACACACGCACACCAAGCTGCAGTCTTCAACCAAGACAGCTTCAAACATTACATGTCTTGCGTCTGCATGCGATGGCACCGTGCTCAAATCTGTCGGTTTCATCTCCTCACCTTCAGCGTTTTCTCGTATCATTGTTTCCCCTCTTATTCTGCACCCCTCTCCCTCCAGCACCCACTCCTTCCACATTTTGGAAGCTGTAGGTCTGCCGAGTGTGGAGGAGGCCCCCCTGCGGGATTGAATATTAACATATAGGATTTCATTGTGATTGGTCTGATTCCCCCAGGTTTTATTGACGTGCACACACACGCACAGCCACACACATACACTCGTAGCACGCAAGAAAACACGCTTGCAAAACACTGTAGTTCAAATGGATGAAATGTAGAGATAACAGATGAGTGACACACACATGCACGCCATGCTTGCACTAAAAGCGAGGAGTGCAGCGTGCATGCTCGGGCGTGCGCACTGCGAAGGGGAACGCCGGGTAAATTAGCATCGCGCCCTCGTCACATGTGCACACACCATGACAGTGTGCACGGTGCTTCCAAGGGAACCGATCAGAAATCAATGGGCTTGACAGAAATATTCAGTGTGAATAAAAGAGGTAGATGAGGAATCTGCAGATATGTGGATATAGCTGAACGAAATAGATAATTATTTAAAATTTAAAGTTTATACACACACACATATACATATATGAACGTATGTATGTATTTGTGTGTATAAAAAAATTATAATAATAATAATGCATTTTAATTGAATGTGCCTTTCTTGACACCTTACAAACATGCTCATACAAAGATTTCACCACATATATATATATAAACATCTACATATATGTAATATTGTTAAAGATTCTCAAATTATAATTATGTGTGATGAAGCAAATTGCAACAGTATACAACAATTTTCATAGGTGAATCATAAGTGTCTCAGAGTGAAAGGCCGCTGAAATAAAATTAAAAAAAGATAATAATAATAACAATAATAATAATGATAATAATAATAATAATAATGAGCTATTTAGTTGTTGTGAGTGCGCAATTGTAGCAAAAATGACGACAGTGAGTAGGGTCTTTACCAGGAAAGGGTGTTAGAAAGGTGGTTCCAATGACTTTTCCAGAAATGAATTGCAGCCCCTAATTTGTAGTCTTTGCATGGATTTCCATAAATATATCATATTCCATAATATACACATTTCAGGCTAAAAAAAACACCAAACAAAAAAGGAAGGCCCTTAAACGCTCAGAGGGGCCACATCTAATAGGCGTGACTTCAAATCCACTCAGTGTGTGGAGTGTTGGGGGGCCCACGCAGGTGTGAAACAAGCAACCCCCCGTGTCACTTTCACTTCCTGCAAGCTGATCATCCTAAAAGTCTTTGGGGTCTACCCGCCTAGGTTATTATTGGATGGATCTCTGGCCAGGTGATGTCACACTCACTCTCGCCGACGGCCGATCTCTCGAGTGAGGTGACGTGTCCGCCTCGGTCGGGTCGACCGCGCGGACTCTGCCGAACGCATCCGGACGGTTCAAAAATGAAAACATCCGAATTCGCCTTGCTTTCACTCATCGAGCGAAGGCGGTTAATAAAGTTGTTTGTTTTTCTTTTTAAATGTTTATGTTTAAACATTGACGTTATTTCCAGCTGCATTAAAGGGAAAGTTGCTCGAAGGCTGCGCCCTGCAAGGGACAGCTCTGATTGGTCAGACACTTCGGAAGGAAGCGCTTCATTTAATTTATGGGGAAGCGTCGCGTGGGCGGGGCTTTCCGAGGGTGAAACATGCGTTTTTTCAAACGCGGCGATCAATTTGTTTTGTTTTGTTTTGTTTTTCGATAATTTAATCATGTTAGACATTCCGCTCTTAATCGACAAAACGTTTACAAGAGGGAATAAACGCCGCATGTGTCTCGTTTGTTTTGGCCCGCAGTGCACGCAGCGCCCCCCAGAGGGAGGAAACAGAACAGGGTGTGTCCTGGGTGGAACGGATCCGACATGATGCCTCCCACTTGTTTGCTGACTCTGGACGTGTCTTGCCCAGTAGCCTGTTTAAACAAGGTCTGCAGAGAAAAGACCGGATTATTCCAGTGTAGATTTAGATTATCAGCAACTGCAGAGACAGAAAGTGGATGATGCATGTGTCCGACATCCATGTGTTGAGGGTTGGGGGTGTCCAACTGAAGTCCACTGTCATCCCTGGTTTCGAGGTCAAATTGTTGGATGTCTCAGCAGATGCATTCAGATCCCCATCATAGTTGGTTCACCTGGAAATCGTTCAACACTTCCAAGAAAAACTAGTGTCTGAAATCAGTCCCTCCCTTAAGCCACCAGGGAACAGGGAATTACCTGTTTTGCGTCATCGTTTTTCAGTGTCAAGCTGTGACATGGCGTATATCTTGTCACTGACACTTCTCTCCAAATACTAGCTTTTGCATGCCGTCACATATAATTGTCAAGCATGTGATTATGGAGATAAACTTGTCCAAAAGAAACCGAAAGAAATACAAAATGATTACCGACTGAAATTAAAATCATTCAGTCTTTCATATAAGGAACTCGTCCTCCACAGCTGGTTCTGATGTTGTAGTTTTTACCATTTTCCCACAGCAATTTTGAATTGTCTGCCAGAGCATTTTCACAATACCCACATGCAATTTATGTTGTATTTACAACTGCAGAACTATCTCTTTAGTTTCCAACTCGGTTGATAAACGCATGGATTGGCCTCATCCCAACTGGCATGGCTGTATAATTAAGTAAACATTGGTAACTAAAATGTCAGGAAGGTGATGAATTGTGACCAGCGGTAACATCATTCATATTTAAGTAATGGCACACGCAAGCACGCACGCAAACAGCTTGAGTGAACAGATGCTTGGCAGTATTGTTAGCTGCTGTGATAACAGTTAATTGGCAATGCACGATGGCCACCTTCTTTTGGTTACCAAGGAAACTTACTAACTATCCCGGTGTTGAATATATAATTAGTCGTTATTGTTCAGCTTTGTTGACACCAAAGTCCCAAAACAAAACAGCTGAAGGTGAAGCACAGAAGTACATATAAGACGAGAAGGTTAGGACACCACCATGAGTTGCACAATTACAAACAGTCAGAGGATCCCTCCTGAAGAGATGTCATCAAAAGAAGGTGGCCATCTTGTTCAGACAAAGCCAGGCAGGGACTCTTGCGTGTTCTCCTCATCTATCTGACCCTTTCAGCCTGGGAAACTTCAAAAGTAAAGTACTTCTTCGGCACCAAGAGCTTCTTCATGCCTAGTAGCAGGCAGACAACTGTCATGGGGTCAGCTGGACATAAACACCAATGATTTTAAAAGCTAGAAAGTCAAAGTAAAATGGCGAGTCTTGGCTCAGTGTGCATACAGGAAAATAATGCAAGCTAAACTTTTTCATGGATGATCAATTCATTTGCATTTGAGCTACACTTAAAAAAACATTTTTATGAATAGTTTCTCTGTTTTTCTTGGGGACAAGTCTGTCTCTGTGACCAAGTGACCAAAGATAATATAAACACAGAGCACATCAGCTGAAATGATTCCTTTCTGCCGGTGACCACGTTATGTGGCTGCAACAGCAATCCACCTACCCGCTTCGTATTTCAGCTGACCCTCAACTGTGCACAAAAATCCACAGAAACATTGAGGTCTCCCATGCTTTAGAGCTAACTGGTGTAGTATATGCTTTGTCTGCAGACTTGGGATTTGCTGACCCCTAGAGGGTGGATCATGAAGCACTTCCTGGTCAGTGAAAATACATTGCAGCCTATGGATGACTGTGTGAATGTGACAGTTGAAAGCTGGCGGTTTGTGTAACAACCTCAACCCACAATGGCCAATGTGGGTCGATGCGGGAGAGCTTTGACTGGTTTGTAGTTAAAAAATAGTGGTAACAGTGGATACATACTGCTGCTGTTGCTGTACACAAGGGAAATAAAAAGTGAGGCTAACACAAGAGTATAACGAAATATAGACCTATTTGTAATTATGAGAAGAACCCAAGCTACATCTGATCACAAGTGGCCCCCTCACACTTTTTAATGTGAGAGGTTAAACATGGGCTGCTCGGGCTCTCGTCAAGTCAGAGAGCATTTTCAAGGGAGGCACAGCCTGGTCATATTTTCCACAAGACGAAGTGAAGAAAAAGATATAAAACTGTATCCCCCATAATGTAATCGCTAGCTTCAACGTTTCCTATTACCGCTAACTACACACAGGTGCATCTCTAAAATACTAACTGGTGTCTGAACAAAAGTCAGTCACCTTTTAGTAGGGTTATCTCAATTATAAAATGTTTTTCAATTTAGCGTTATGATGCGCTTCCATTCACTTTCAGTCCTGTCGTCTCTTCTTCTGAAATCATCTATATTCAGTCCTATGTCCACCTTTTCAACACTTGGATCTGACAAACACCTCGAGGAAGTCTCATTGGTTGGAATCTGCTGTTCAGTATTGAAGTCTTCCTGATTAATAAATTTGAGTGGTCAGGGGTGAGTTTGTAATTCTTCTTTCCCTTTTGGCTGCTCCCTTCAGCCGATCATCCGCCTCCATCTAACCCTCTTTCTATCCTCTTTCACTCATCCATAAATCTCTTCAGTTTTCCCTCTTCAGTAGACCTCCTGCCTGGGAGTTCCAACTTCTGCGTCACTCTACCCAGATCTTCACTATCCCTCCTCTGTACATGTCCAGACAATCTCAGTTTGACTTTATCTCCAGAACATCTATCATGTGCTGTCCCTCGAATGGACTCATTCTTGACCCTATCTATCTACCTCACTCCCAAAAAGATCCTCAACCACTTCATCTCTACTAGCTCCAGCCCTCCTTCCTGTCTTTTCCTCAGTACCATTGTCTCTAAACCAGACAACATCACTGGTCTCACCACCATCTTCTGCACCTTTCCTTTCATTTTGGCTGATACTCTTATAACCTGATACTTTTCTCCACCCATTCCAACCTTCTTGCTCACATCTCTTCACCTCTTTTCCACACTCTTCATTGCTCTGGACAGTTGACCCTAAGTACTTACACACATGTATTCTGTCGTCCGGAAACTAACCTTCAGTCCTGTTCTTTCCAGAGCATACCTCTCCCTGTTGCTCCCTGTTCTCATGGCCGAAAAGAATGTCATCATAGTCCATGGAGATTCCTGTATAATCCAATCTACCAAACTGTCCATAATCATAGCAAACAAGAAGGTGCTCAGACATTGTTCTCGATCCAGTCTTTCCTCCTGCAGTACTTTGCAGCCCCTGATTTCCTTCAGATTACATTGTCTCAACACGATGTAGTGCATCTGTGCGATCCTACCTCTGCTATTATAAATTATTCTATTCACAGCAGCCATTTCCATCCTTTTTTCAAAGTCTACTACCATCTGTCTCTCTGTGTTCCTGTCCTGGATATCAAACCTGCCCATCACTTCTTCATCACCTCTATTGCCTGCACCAACATGTCCATTGAAGTCTGCACCAATTACTACTCTCTCACCTCTGGGGATATTCTTCATCACTTCAAATAACTCACTGCAGAATTTCTCCTTCTCATCTAACTCACATCCCACCTGTAGGGCATAGCCACAGACAACATTGAGTATCACACCTTCAATTTCCAGCTTCAGACTCATCAGTCTATCTGACACTCTTTCAACCTCCAGAATATTCTGAACAAACTCCTCTTTCAAGATAACAACTACTCCATTTCTCTCCCCATCAATAACCATCAAAGAAGAACTTAAAACTTGCTCCTAAGATTTTCACCTTGCCACAAAGTATATCCACCTTTTCCCTGTCATTGGTCCAATATCAGCATGGCGCAGGAGGTAGAGTGCTCATGCCTGGACCCAAACATTCCTTGTTTGATTCTCGCCTGTTCTTAGTGTTTCGAAGTGTTGTTGAGCAAGACACTGAGCCTCTAACTGCTCCCCTGGCGCTGCTAGACGGCAGCCAACTGCTCATGGTTCTTCCATGATAGGTTAAATGCAGAGGACGAATTTCCCCATGAGGGATTATAAAGTATACATTATTATTCTCATCAAAGTCTTACTCTCAGTCCCAGACTCTTGCTTTTCCTCTTATCTCTTTGTCTACAGACATGCCTCCCTCCTCTCCTTCAACCCACAGTTGTCCAATTTCCACCGGTACACTGATGGTTATTCGCACCCATTGAGGTTGTTGTTAAATCGTGCCTCGGCTGATCTGGTTTGAAAGTCATAGATTGGATTTGTTTAGTTAGTCTGGCATAGGGTTTATGTTGAATGCCCTTCCTGACACAACCCTCTGCATTTATCTGGACTTGGGATTGGCACAGAGGGGATACTGGCTTGTGGCCCTTTGGGGCTGAATTGGGGCTAGGATGTAGTTAATTTCTAAAATGTTTCAGAGGAGGAGAATGATCTTAAACTCAAAAGCATCCTCCAAAAGACCGTCAAAGACCCAAATTCCACATTACCTTTCTCCCAGCATGGTCGCCTTCCCAGGAAGCGACCTTCTACTTTTGGCATGTTTCTTTTTGTCTTAATCAATCCATTCATCACTGCCACTAAAAATGGGTTATTGACTTCTTAAAGAGCCTCTCACAGTCATTAGAATACATTTGTTTGGTATAAGTTACATTGAAAAAAATATCACACAGTTGACAGAGAAGTTCACCTCAGAATGAAGATCCTAAAGCATATTTACATCAATCCATCCATTATCTACACCGCTTATCCTGGACTCAGGGTTGCTGAAGCCTATCTTAGCTGTCATTGGGCGAGTGGCAGGGTACACCCTGGCCAGGTAAAGAGATACCGTTCAGCCTCTCGTTAATACATCTCGACAAGTTAGGGTCTGGCTTTATTATACCTTGCTGTGTGTTTGGAGCAAGCATTTAATTTTCTACATGCACACATACATTACTGTAGATGATAAATCCATGCTGCATCCCACTGTGCAAATGGTTGAATATTGTGTATGTTGCTTGGGTTATATCAAACAGGTGATGCTATTTGGTGCCAGGGTCTGAATGTAGTAAATACAGAGAGAACTACATTTTGAAGCTCCTTGCACTGTAAAGAAACTACACATTTATACCAACCAATTTAAAGCAAAATGACTACCCGTCTACTGAGAGATTGTACACCAGTCTTTAGAATAGTTGCTTTGAAGGGAATAAAGAGCTTTATTGTTGACTGTCTCCTCATAAATATGTGACAACTCTTTGAACAACCACAGAAAATGAAAGCAAAAACTTGAAATTAATGCAAATTTAACCATAAGAGCCTTTTTTGTTGCTAATATTTTCATCAAGGTGTCTTTAAGGTAAACCACAAGTGCTAATTGACTGGCTGATATTGACATGGTAAAGGTACGCAGTCGGATAAGTGGTCCTTTAGAATTAAAACAGGTCAAGGTTTCAGCCCCATAAAGTGATGCTTTACAAAGCGACTCTCCAGCTTTCCACGCCAATGGATTGAAGGAAATGTTGACAAAAAATGCTCTTACCACAGTAAATTCCTTGTATTTGAAAAAACACCAGGCGAATAAAGACTTTCTGATTCTGATTCTGATTCTAATGTAAGTGGAGTATAGAAATGTTAATTGGTCCAAATAAAAAAAGAGTGAAACTTTAATACATATCTTTTTTTTTTGTTCAATCTAAGCAACCTCATGAGAACATCCACTCCAGGCAAGAGAGACACTTACTCTGTTTATTTTCACCAATGTTCTTAATTTGCATCAAATAGATCACACTTTGCCTGCGAGCTCCAAACATAAACAGAAGGTGACTGTACGGTCTCCCTTCTTGATGTAAAATTATGACCTTCTCTCTCTCTGTTGTGTATAATTTATATAAATCCCAACTTTAGCTGATTGTATAAAAAACTAGTAAAGAAACCTAATTCTGTTACACTTTTGGCCCATGAGATATTATTTCTATGTAGTCAAGTCTGTGTCATCAGTATAGTTGAGCATATATTGCTTTTTTTTAAAATTATAATTCTTATCCACTTTAGCCTGGTTAATATCCTATTACAATGTGAGATTTTGCCATCATGGAATACATTGACTCTTCCACTCTAATTTATGGATAAAATGCAACTAATTGATGTTCGTTTTACATGTGTAAATACGGAAAAAAAACCATTAGGTTTTCGCTCGAAACCGCGCGACACAGAAGCAGCAAAGTTGAAACCCTGTTTATTGTCGTTTTTGTCTTCACCTGCTGGACAGTTAGGAGAATGACAGGAAATGGAAGTAAAGTCAAGAGTCTCAAATCTAGAGCTTTAACCGAATTATCAGCAAAATGACAGCGACTTTAAGTAGATAAGACAAACAGTTGAAAAGTTGTAAAACAATTGAAAAAAACCAACATTTATAGCTTTTTCTTTGGTATTACTGATCAACTTTTTTTCACCAGTTTCCCTCACCATACACGTAACATGAACGAAGTTCTAAGAATGATTTTTAGATTATTCACTTTCCATTTTAACAATGATAAATAATGTAGATTTAGAACAGAAATATTTCAAGAATGTTTTTTAAGGTGTTCCGACAATAAAACAATCTAAACTTTTCAAAGATGTATTTCTCTTGAACTCTTGAATGAACTTTCTCTGACAGGCTAATATGTATATAAGAGAGAGTATGTGGAATAGAGTGTGAAGAGGTCGGTATTATCTGGAATGACCCTTAGCTGACCTTCACATCGACAAAGCCATCGCTGGCGATTAGGACCTCAGCGGCTGAAAAAGACGGGTTGATTTTAACCTTTCGAGACATTAACAAACCACCTGTGTGTCTGCGCTGATGAAAATATCCAGCGTGATGGGTGTCTGCCAGAGACAGAAAAGTACAGCGCTTTGTTAATACGCGTCAGCTCAAAGCCAAAAGATTAGATGGTTTGGTTTTTTATTGCTTTTTACTGTGGTCTATTATTCCATTTTATTGCTGGCTCTGCTGGTGTAGAGCATGAATGTCAGTGGAAAAACTGAAGGAACATGATTCTTATTCCTTAAACTAACTTTATTGTAAAATCCCCTAGGAGCAACAGAAAAGTGCTTTTGCTCTTAATACATTTCTACAGGATCAAAAAGGACATAATTCAAATTGAGTCAAGCAAAAACATGGAAAGCTACTAAGATGCCTTTAAGGCTACAGCGGTAAAAGAGGACACGCAGATGAATAGAATTAATGTGCTAATAAAATGAAAGCAGCAACCACTGTTTTTTTGTTTTTTTTTCCGAGGGGGCAGCGGTAAAAACTGCATACCGGGTGTTTGTACCCTGAGACGCACGTGCAGTTTTCACCCAGCTGTCATTCAACAAATGATAACATTCCGACCAGCTGCCTTTTTCTCAGCGGAGGGAAAGCAGATGCTTTTTTTGTTTTTTACTGCTGTATGTAATAACATCCTTGTATTGATGAAGTGCGTTGACTATCACAGATCAATGAGGTCACGTGTTAACAGAACCATTCAATCCATACAGGCAGGGGTCATTTCATAAACACTTAAAATAGTCCCGTTGATTTTCCCTCAAGTCTATTGTTATTAACTTCATTCATTCATTATTTATTCCGCTTATCCTGCAATCAGGATTGCTGGAGCCTTTCCCAGCTGTCATTGGGCCAAAGGTGAGGATCACAGACCCACATATAGAGACAAACAACCATTCCAATGTATGGGCAATTTCGGGTCTCCAATGAATCCACTGCATGTTTTTGGGACTGTGGGAGGAAACCCAAGAAGAAATTCAGGCTGTCAGAATTGAACCAGCTCGCGCACGCTTTTCCACTGAAAAACAAACTGAGCATGTCACAGTGGAGTTGCAGCAGGAGCACATGGAATCGTGTTTGGGTTTGTGTAAGTGACAGGCAGCTGTGGATTCCCTCAAACCTCACGTGGATCGTCAGTTACCTTAATGGTTGGACTATATGACAAGCTTTTTTTCTCCTTAAAACACATCTGAAAAAAACAGAACTTGTAGGTAAGATGTAAAAGACATTGGTGTATTTCAAATCCCAACTACTTAAAAGTTACCAAAAGACATATTCAAAGATTTATTTACATTCCTGCCTGAAATTATTATTCAGTTATTCATAGTGCATTTTGGGAGCCTACTTTTCTGCCATTTTACATTTTATTATTCAAGACATGGGGGAAAAAAAACAAGAATCATAGGACACCGTAACATTTACGCTGATCATAACTGTGTGCACTTCTGTACAAAATGAACCACATGTGGCAACCAGGCTTTTGGGCTTCTCTTCGTCGGTCTGTCTGGTGTTCACTTCCAAAACGTGACGTCCTGTCCCTTCAAAAATTCAGTGTCACTATTTTTCTATCGCCCCTCCCCCCAGAATTCTTCACAAAGACAAATCTCAAATATTTAAGTCCGTGCACAGCCTTCATGCCCCCCCCCGCTGACGCTGTCAGAGCTCGTCGTGGTGGAGCGGCTGCTGGCTGGGCAGGATGAAGACGCCCTCCATGGTGCGCCACCAGTTGTGCTGGTTGGGGGAGCTCATGCCGTGCACCTCTCGCTGGCCCCGGATGGGGTGGCCGTATTGCTCTCCCGTCACGCTCAGGAAAACGTCCGTGCCGATGTGCTTGAAACGCACGACCTCGTCGCGCTCCCAGTGGATGCCGTCGCACTGCACCGACCACACGTCCAGGTCATCACCCTCGCCGTTTTCCCCGAATGCGCTGACCTCCTGGAGACAACGGGTGGTCAAGCGAAGACAGCGAGAGATATTTGTTAATTTGCCTGATGAGTGACTTCTTTGTGGTTCCGTGTATTTATTCATCAGCAAACGAAAGTGGGCTTGTATAACAAACAAAAAGCTAACCTGGTTACTGGACAAGGGCGAGCTAAAGTGGTGTGTGTGAAGGTTTCGGCCAGTCTTCATGTGTGTGATGCGGATTGCCTGACCGCACTTGATGGCCACCCCCCGCTGACATGGACGGTCAGGCTTTCCCCGTATCTGCCAGTAGCTGTTGGCATCATCGGCACTATCCACTCCGGTTACAGATTGCTGTCCACTTCCTACAAACACAGGTGATGGTGGTTTTGAAAATATTATTTCTTGCTTAAATATGTTCGTGCTGTCTATGTTGTTCGGTCCCACTGAACTAACTTTGGGTTGGTTTCCATGCAAAAACCTCAAACTGTAAAATGAAGGCATCTACCATCTTATCTTGATCAGAGGGTTGAGTATTTTTAATCAAAGCTTTTTTTTTTTTTTTTTTTTACAGCACACAAAGAATGATTTTAAGAAATAAGTCCTGTATCCTTAAGATTTTTGATAATGTTCTGGGGGTCTTATGAAAATTAGGGAAACCCATCACATGGCTGTTAGGTCCTATGTTTCCCGTCTTTTGAACCGTCTGTCCATTTCCACTGGTGGGTGAGAACAAAATATTTCCTGTTGCAAAATGATCCGTGCGGTTGACCTGTTCGCTGCGTGTGTGTCATCTCTGAAACCAGCCGCAGGAAACCAGGGGGGATGCATATACTGGGGGTGGAGCAGAGGAGCTGAGAGCAGACAGCAAAGCTGAAAAGGCTGGGGAAGCATGATCTACATATGTCTGAATTACATTACAGTTGTGAATTTGATAGTATACCAATACAATAGTTACAATGATAACATATTTTCCAACACACACACACACACAGATACTGAGTATAATTGAGTGTGCTCTCTTGGTTACAGCAAGCGGTGAATAATGTCTTATGAACAATAAGCTCAACAGTCTTTGGTAACTGGGTCATGGTTTCTTTGACGATATAAGTGCTCTTCAGTCTAATCACTGTAAGAGCAATCCACATCGGCGACACTCGGCAACTCACACCGAATGGATACATAATACAGAGGGAGTAGTATTCACGTCAGGGTGCATTTCTCCTTTTTTTTTTTTTTAGGCACATTCTATAGTTGCCCACTACTTTTAAGGGTGGTTGTGTTAATCTCATAAGATTAGTCATTGAGGTTGAGATAAGGGTGTGATCGTACCCTGAAACAAGTGGTCTTGTTTGGCTTTGTTTGTGTGTGTGTGTTTGTGCGTTATACAGAAAGTTTAAATAGATAAAGGTGAGCAGGTCAGGCAGTGTTTCAGAAACATTATAACGGGGTGCAATCTCAGAAATAAAATATTTCACCAGTGCCCCTTTTTTTAGAGCTAGTTTGACGTGAAGGTGATTTCAGGCAGGCGGGCTTGGGGGGGGAGGCAGGGAAGTGTGATCCAAAGCGGAAATTTCAATCTAAAAGCCGGACTAAACGGAAGTGAGATTCTGATCCAGCATTTCAGAACAAAATTCGGACTTTAGCAGGTAACTGAACGCAAACGGAAGTGGGACTCCAGTCCAGTATTTCAAAATAAAAGCCGGACTTCAGCAGGTCAGTGGGCCAACATGGAAATGGGTTGCCGACCGGGTTTTTTTTAAAACAAAATCTAAATTGCACCTTGTGTCAATTTATACACAGGTTACCGACGGCCCACCGGTACGCTACACAGAACGGACCTTTCCCCGTTTTCCGGTTACAGGGAGGGATTACGGGGGGGGGGGGGGGGCTCCTCGCCTCGCCCCCCCCCCCCCCGCC